>JADDOH010005246.1:0-143966 GCA_016648135.1 Agrypnia vestita | reverse complement strand
GCAAATAAGTGACATACCAGGTGTAGGCCCGTATTGTTTAAAAATTTCAGGTGAAGTATATCCTAGAACGTCTAGAAGTTTGCAGAGTGATGGAGAGGTGCCGGCATATGCGCAACTATATGTTTACGATGCGGATGAAGCAGTCAGGGTACGTATGAGCCATCCGTCTAACCTTAAATGTCAACAAAATATAATGGAAACTATTGATAATGTCATCCGTCGTGTAAGTCCATATGCTCTCCAATACAAAAGGTTGAAAGAAGCGGTTGAGGAAGAAGAATCTATAGTTGCAGAGCACGGGGGCCAGATGCGGAATAGTCAACTACTCTTTACGCGTTCTTCGTTAGATGACCAAAGAAGGTATAATGCTCCATCTAATAATAATGAAGTCGCCATTGTGTATGTAGCAGATTACGAAGGTAGGTTACCGCCAAACGAAGATTTTGCTGTTCACCCTAAGAATGTAGGAGGTCTCCAGCGTATTAATATGTTATCAAAACATTTAGATCCGATGGTTTTTCCATTGTTATTTCCATCAGGTGAATTTGGGTGGACTCTACAGCCTTAAATAATACAACATTAACTGCATGGTTTAAACTTAACCAACAAGATAATGAGGCATGTAATAATAAGTATCAGGATTTAACTAATTTCTATGTTTTTTCTAGCAATAAGCAGTGGAAGAAGAGGCAATGTGGCGGGGACAAGATTATTGGTCGCATGTCCCCCGTTTCTCCTAGAAATATAGAATTATACCATTTAAGACTTATTTTTTTACAAGTGACTGGCGCTACGTCCTTTGAATCTTTGCGGACTGTTAATGGTTGTCTACTTCCTACATTTCGTGATGCAGTACGAGAATTAGGACTCATCGATGATATTGGAGAATGGCAGCGTTGCATGGCTGAAGCTTCAACGTATATGATGCCCAAAGCTCTTCGCGACCTATTTGTCTTATTAATGATTCATTGCCTCCCACCAGATCCGTTGCAGCTGTGGAACGATTTTAATGATTTGATGTCAGAAGACTTTAGTCGTCAAAGTGCTACTGCAGAAATTGCACAAAATTGTTCCCTTTTGTATATTCAAAAGGCATTAATAAATGAAAATTCTTCATGCACATCACAGGGTTTGCCGGGACCAGATTACAGCAATACTTATAATGAAGTGGTTGATATTAATTTAGCATTAGAAAGTTCTTTAGGGTTAGAGATGGCTGGAAAACTCAATCGAGAACATTGTGCTTTCGACAGTATATTAAGTAAAAAATTTCAGATGTACCTGAATCAAAAAAATGTTTCTTTATTGACGGTCCTGGTGGCACAGGTAAAACGTTCCTTTATAAGACTATTATACATACTTGAAGAGGAAGATCTAAGAAAGTTTTATCTGTTGCTTGGACAGGAATATCAGCAATTTTATTACCAGGTGGACGTACATGTCACATGGCTTTTAATTTACTTCTTGATTTGTAGAATAACACAACATGCAGAGTGACATCCAAGAACCGTGCAATTATAAGTGCAGCTGATGTTATCATCTGGGATGAAGCGCCGATGGCGCCAGTTATAGCTTTAGATATAATTGAACGTACTCTGCGCGATATAATGGGTAATAATGATATTTTTGGCAACAAAGTAATCATTTTGGGCGGTGACTAGACAAATTCTACCAGTTTCTCGAAGGGCTTTTCGCGGTCAGTTAGTAGCGACATCTATTAAAAACAGCCAACATTGGAAAAATTTTACTATTTTCAATTTGAAAACTAATGTCCCCGCTTTAGAAGGTGAAAATTCATTTACACAGTGGCTTTTAGATTTAGGCGATGGAAAGCTGCCTCCTGTGGAAGGAAAGTATGCGTCATCAGTGCTTATTCCAAATGAAAGTGTAAGTCAAAATGTTGTTCAAAGCATATATAATGAAGTACATTCTATAGCGGATGTTCCCCTAATGAGTAAACGAGCGATACTGTGTCCAAAGAATGAACATGCTCGATTGGTTAACGAAGATGTACTCGGGCGTTTAGAAGGTCCAATCTTTACATTTTATTATGTGGATAGTATTAAAGATAATGGTCGTGAAATGGACTACAAAATGATATATTTTTAAAATACATTCATTTATCAATAATCATTAAACTAAAATGATATGTAATTTATTAATAAATAAGACGCTGTAATTTTATCGATAAAAATAAATACAAAGAAGAATTCGACAGCTGTTTCATTTTTTGTATGTCACTGACAGCTACCATAGACAGTAAAACCTGATTTTTTCACTGAAATTTTGTCTGTCACTGACAGCTACCATAGACACTAAAACCTGATTTTTTTCTCCTCAATGTTGATGAATTCATTATTTTTAAACCAGCCAAACTTAAAAACTCAGAGTTGACAGCATCACAATATTATACAGTAACTGTCATGAAACAAAAAAAGAAATATTGCTTACTTCAAAATACGGCCAATTATCAAATTCTATTAACTTTGTAACAGTAAGGAAATCAATTGTGTTTGTTGCAGAGCAAACACAATTGGCCGCGGGACGACCGTCATTGGCCGCGAAGCGGCCACAATAGCAAAAATGGAAATTTTCCAGATACAATTGGCCGCGAAGCGGCTGACGTAGGCATAGGTAAACAATTGTGTTTGCTGCACAGCAAACACAATTGGCCGCGCAGCGGCCATGGCTGGCCGCGGAGCGGCCGTCATTGGCCGCGAAGCGGCCACAATAGCCGCCCGCAGGGCCTAGCAGTAAGCAATCGGCGAAGCCGATTGCTTTCCTGCTAGTATATGTTTTAAATCGATATACTTTCAAATATTTGAAGGGACTGTGCTAGAGACATCTTTGGTTCTTCTCATGAAATAGTTTACATAGATTTCGTAGCTGATAAGGATACCTCTATATTCTTTATAGTGGAATATTAAGCAATAATCTTTTTAATGTATATACCTATGATGTTATATAGAATCTCACGTCTCTGTGAGACTTGTATAATTTATCTTAGAAAATTAATAATACCTCTAGGGACAAAGTCCAGCGACTGTGTTCTTATATAAATAAACCTACATGTAAAAATATTGTTTCAAGATGTCGAGTTAAAAACCATTTTTTAAGTTTTTTATTCACTTCTGCAATGATCAATTTGTTATTTCTTTAAAAGCGGACGATGTACTGTATAATGTAAATTTTGTATGGACTGAATGAAAAATAAATTGATCTTGATATCGTTAAAATATTTACCTTAACCGTTTGCCCTCATTTTGGTAATATATGAATTCTGTGTGTAACAAAGTCCACGACTAATATCGGCGATTCGAATTAACTATAGGAAACGGTAGAGAAATATGCAGATAGATTACTATTTTCGGACCGAAGAGATTTGGCTCGAGACCAAATGTCTTCAAAGCTTTTGATAAATCTATCATGAACCTGGATAACCCATACCTGACATAATGAAAATTTACGAGAATATATATGGGCAGTGTCCACGATGCGATATGATGAGAAAAATTTCAGTGATTTATTGATATAAATTTCAGTGCCGTGTAAATATATGATATTTTGATGTGGAGATTGATTTGAGATTGATATAAATATACAAATCCTAAACAAGTATAGACGATGTTCGATTTGACAGCAAGGGACAAGTGGACACAATCGTCACCCAGAACCATAGATATCTGCTAGCGGCGTATAGTAAATTAAGCTGTTGATGGTGATAAACGTTGCGAGATAATTTTTATTGTTTCAGGAGTAAGTTTATAGAACTCCATAATCACACATATGAAAATAAAAGCACTTGTTTTTTAAGTTCTACCTTTTTAATTTTCTGAAACGCGTTTTGCCTTATGAGAGCATTAACAATAAATCATGATTTTGCCCTCGTAAGGCGAAACGCATCTCAGAGAATTAAAAAGGTAGAACGTGAAAAACAAGTGATTTTATTTCCATATGTGTTGCGAGATAAATTGAAATAAAATATTGTGTCGAGAGGAACTGCACATAATGCAAGGTTTTCCGAATGGTCTGGACTTTTTTGAAAAGATTTGGAAGACAGTCGAATGCGCTAGTGTAAGCCGGAAGACTCGAGAAATCCGCGTCATTGTCAATTACGTCGCGACCGCAGAATCATGTCAGCATTGGTTATGTTATTATGAGAATGAGCTGTCGTGGTGATAAAAACTGGCGAATAGTCCAGTAAACTGTGCGACAAACAATCGCTGCGAATAAAGTACCTACCAGAGACTAGTGGGACGAATTAGTGTGAATTACGAAATAATGTTCCAGCTAAAGTCTAGTGTCCAGTAATTTCTGTTTAATGAAAGTTTGGAATTACTTACGGATGTTTCATTTCGTTTCCCATCGCGGTGAAACCCGTGACAGTATGTGTCTCGTAATTTTACGATCACACTAGCTGTAACCCGTCAAAAAATACGGTGCTTTTACATGCCGGTTCCTAAAGTATGAATATTCACTTATTTATAGCTGACTCCCATGAAATAGTAATAACGACTATTATGAAAATATATATATTTTTTATATATTTCCCCTGCCGGCAGTTAAAGGTACTATTCTAAACCCTGGCGATTAGGCGGAACATATAATGGTTCACGTCTTTGCTAAGTCCTATATGTACTGTATTTTTGACGGGTAATTCAGGTTCGGCGATAGCAACATCGCTATCGTTGCCACCATTGGGTTTGCCGGCCCGGGGTTCAAGCCGCAACTCCAGCCGTTTAATTTGCTTTTTTAGCCATGAATTGGAACGAAATTACGGACGCTACGCGAAGTTACGGGGACAGACAGACAGATGGACAGACGGACGGAGAGACGGACAGACAATGCAATTACTATGTTTTATTATTTATGTTTTAATATGTCATAATATTATATTAAATCACTATTTTATACGAACTTATTTCGATGTACTGACTACACCCGCCCGATATCTGCAAATATTAATGTTGAAAAGATGGATAAATAGAAATTATTTCTTTCTTGAAAGAATTAAATTCAACCAAGAGTTTTTTATTCAACCAATTAAATTCAACAGAAATATTCTACCAAAAATTCAACCAATTAAATTCAACAGAGAAATGGAACTGTAATAACCAATGGATGGACACTTAGGGCGAATCACTAAACAATAATTTTCGCATTTTTGTGAAATTTTGCAGACGAATGGGTTCTATAATGTGCTTCTTAAATCTTGGCACGACAAGAATGAACCAAGTTTTGAAGTTTTCATATAAAAACTGGTACGTGGAAATGTTTTATTAGTCTGGCTTTTTTACAGTGTTATAGCTATGATCAATTTGCTGAAAATTGTATGAAATATATCTCCAGATTGAAATAAGTCTTAGGAAATGTTTCAGAACTTTATGTGAAGTTGTAATTAACGTAACTCGATAAATTAAATTTAAAATCGTTTCATATAATTATTTAAAACTCGCCGTAACCCGTCAAAAAAGTGACGTTATTTTACATGTCGGTTTCTAACGAATAATTGTGCAAAGTTTGGGTAAGATCTGTGAATGGCGCCCACCGCTTACACAGGACCGTTTTATGAGCAAATGCTCCCATATCGACCCTTCTCATTCGTCTCTAGGTTGACAATTTTTTAACTACAATGCAAGAACATACTGCCCCGCATAAAGCGGTGCGAGGCGGCACGGTCGAACGAAGAAAACCATTCACAGACCGTCACCATAAGACACGTCTTGTTAATTAAAGAAAAAAAAACAGAACAGGAATGACAGTAAAATGTATCATGGGGAGAAGGTGGGGTAAAGGGATGGAAGGAATTTCGTCTTTGTTATCCACCGGGTCCTAAAGAATATGTATTTATTTATAAAAAATAACAAAATTAAAAAAATAATAGTAAAAAAATATACATTTTATTTTAAAATCAAAGAAAAAATATTAAAAAGTCTAAGAAAAATAAATAAAAATAAGATACGGACGTTACGGGAAGTTATGGACAGATGGACAACGAAATTATTAACATCGGAATTTTACTGATAGTAATTTTTTGATTATGTATTTTTTAAGTACCTTATTTTCCGGTTATAATTTAACGGATTTTTTTGTGTGGTTGTTAAGGAGATCCATTAATTATATATCTGTCTTATTAATTTCTAAGTTTTGTTCATTATAAATCTAAATACATCTTCATTCAGTCGGTTAGTAATAGTATCTATCTTCATCTTTCCTCCCTCATGTCAGTTCTGATATATGATGGCCTCGACCAGATAAAACATGACTCGGAATGCACTTTCAAAAGTCTTGATCCTGGATAGAGGCACCAGCTGACTCCAGTGAAATAAATACAATCTAATCTGCATAACTTTTTGGAATTCATTGTGTTATGATGTATTTCCTAGACAACATAGACGGCCATCTTCACTGGTGGATGATCTAGCTATATTTTTAGTCATTGTCATACACACTAGACTTCGTTGGCTAATGGGTATGACACTGAATTTAATATTACCTTATTATACCTTCTCGTAATAGGGGTTCCGCGTACGATTCCAAGTTCGATTCCAGAGGCTACATGTTTAGTGTTGTGTTAACGACTGCTTCAAATTGTCCGAAAATAAAATTGAAACATTAATCAACAAAGTTGCTAAGAATCACGATGTATTGGAAAATAATATTGCAAATACACGCAATTTTTCGAATGTATTTTGTGGGTGTTCACATATTTTTAAATATAAATTGAAATGTATGGTGTTCATTTCTCTCTGAATATACGTTCAAAAAAAATAGTTTCATGTAGGAATAAAAGCGTTTAAATAAATAGCCTACTGCTTAATTTATTCACAAGCGCACATCCGACAAAGGACACTCCAATTATTGGCAGAGTGACGCGGCGTAATCCAACGAAGCTCCCCGGCCGCATGCGCTCCTGGCAGTTCAATATTCATTACTTTCTTTATCCTGATTTATATTTTCCATGACCCATTACTATAATAAAAAAAAACAGTTTAAATTAAATTCAGATGGTATTTTAATCAGTTACACAATAATGTTACTTGAGATTTATATATGAAGACCTCATGGCAAGAAGTTGTTAATTAACATTTTTGTCAAAAATGAGTTAATAAGCCGTCTAAACTAAAAATTGTACGCTCTTTCCATTGGAAATAAGTTCAGAACTTAAAAATAATTATAACATGTTCAAATCATAGGGATGAACATGTTAACTACACTTTTTCATAAAAATCAAATCAGTTGCTAATGGGAAGAACATGTTATATTCAATAATAACATGTTCATGCCATCATTTTGAAATTAACACGCCTTTTATGGTTAATATAAATGTTACTCTGGGCAGTACTGTCATATATTTGTTTTTATTTGAAGACTATTATAATATGTACTTATATATTATTTTTCAATAATTTTTAATGGTACATACCATGTTTTGTATTACTAATTAACATGCCAGGTATTTTGTAATTTTGGATAACGGATGGTAAAAATAGATAGCATTTGAAGGGTTGTTTGATGTTCGTGTTTTACCTATTTTAAAAAGGTGTTATTCCATTAAACATGTGTTCCAGAGACGAAAAAATGGTTGTTAACTAAAAAAATAAAATTAGCATATTTTTATTTTTTGTTCATAAATGCGTTTTTTTTTACTTTGTAAATACTTTTTTGATATTTTAGTGACATAAATCAATGAAAAATCAATCCTGAATTAGCAATAAAACATATTTTTCGTAGGCGAAATGCAAATGTCTTACTATCTCAAAATGACTTGAATGTTAGTTAACAACTTCTTGCCATGGGGTCTTCATCTGATTGTATCGATGATAAGTAAGTTTTTTTTTTGCAATTTGACGGTCAATAATCGCCACTAGACAACAATTATATGATCATATACTTATCTGAAATAACAGTACCATGAATAACCTGTTAAAATAATGTTTTGACGCTCACTAACATCAGCCAATGTGTCTTATAGAAAAGGGGGTAACTTCGTTGAATCAAGAGTTTGCTAAGAGATTTTTCATTTTCTTTCTCCAGATATATTATCTCTACGATAGACTTGAGTATAAGAAATTATACAGGGTATGTTACACAGGCAACAAGCGCTTATCCAGGGTGTCTATAACTAGTAGCGGGGCGTCTACTTCTTTAATTTTGAATAAAAAAAATCAATGTTTTAATTTTTTTCCCTATTTATGTCTTTTCTTTTGTAAAATATAAGACTGTCGTGAAAGTAATTTATCTACTGTATGTAGCTTGTGTTATTGATTATTGTTTAAATACCTTATATTTTTATTTAAAAGCCCTAAATGGCCATAAATAAATAAATAAAATAAAAATTATTAGTTTCTAAACGTTGGTAAGTTATTTTTTTATTTTTTATTTAAATTATTTTTTTTACAAATATTTTTTTCTTTACAAGCTAGTGATAGTTACTTATGAATGTATGTTTCTCTACTACATACATGAGTGTCATAAACTCGTATGTAGTAGAGGAGTATCATTACTTTACACATTTACAAAGAATTTTGTGATAAAATGTACATATTCATCAGGTAATAGTAAGTAAGTAATAGGTACATATATATTAGGTCCTTACATTTGAAATTGGCGTTTTGCCATACTGGCAAATTTGATCTCAAATATCTTCTCTTTGGTTAGGAATTCCACATCCAAATTTATACAGCTATTTACTCATGTATTTGTGTTTTGAAAATTATAATTCATTTGTTTTTTCCTCAATTGTTTTTTTCTTTGCGTCACTCAGTTTACAAAATGAAAAACTTGAAATATCGCGTTATTTACGAGTACGAGTTCCACCGTGGCACCAGTGCTGCAGAAACGGCTCGAAGGATTAATGATGTGTATGGCGACGGTGCCGCAAAAGAAAACACAGTGCGTTTTTGGTTCCAACGTTTTCGTTCTGGAAATTTCGACCTGCAGAACAAGCCCCGTGGACGGCCGGAGACCAAAGTTGATAATGAAGAATTGAAGGCTATTGTGGAAGCGGATCCATCGCAAACCACATCCGAGTTAGCTGCAGGCTGCGGTGTTAGTGATAAAACTGTTTTAATCCACTTGAAGCAAATTGGTAAGGTGAAAAAGCTTGAAAGGTGGGTACCTCACGAATTGAGTGAAGCAAATCAACAAACGCGCGTTGACTGCTGCGTTGCATTACTCAACCGGCACAATAATGAAGGGATTTTAAATCGAATCATTACCTGTGATGAAAAGTGGATCCTGTACGATAATCGGAAGCGCTCATCGCAATGGCTGAACCCTGCCGAACCAGCCAAACCATGCCCAAGCGAAAATTGACTCCAAAAAAGTTACTTGTGAGCGTTTGGTGGACTAGTGCTGGTGTCGTTCACTACAGCTTTCTTAAATCTGGCCAGACGATTACGGCAGATGTCTATTGTCAGCAACTGCAAACCATGATGGAAAAGCTAGCTGCTAAACAACCGAGGCTGGTTAATCGCTCTAGGCCACTGCTGCTTCATGATAACGCTAGACCACACACTGCACAACAGACGGCTACCAAATTAGAGGAGCTTCAATTGGAATGTCTAAGACATCCACCGTACTCTCCGGACCTTGCCCCAACAGATTACCATTTTTTTCGAAATTTGGATAACTTCTTGCAAAGGAAAAAATTCAACTCCGATGGGGCAGTCCAAACCGCCTTCAAAGATTTTATTGATTCCCGTCCGAATGGTTTTTTTAGTAAAGGGATCGATGAACTACCTATGAGATGGCAAAAGTGCATAGATAGCAATGGTACATACTTTGATTAAATAAATGTATTATAATTAAAAAAAATCGGCTTTTTGTTCCTCCCATACTAAACGCCAATTTCATATGTAAGGACCTAATATATAATATTAAGTGAGTAATAATTAAAGTAATAAGTATGTAATAAAAATAAATAAGTAAGTAATAATAATAAGTAGGTAAAGTTTCGAGTTTCTTCAATGCATGCAAAATCACTTTGTGGTACCTACTTAATATGATTAGTATTAACAAATTTAACTTTGATAAAATCACTATTTAAAAAAAAGAAAACTCAACACTTTTCAAATCATCTACATATTATAGTCAATATGCAGCTGGTACACGCATCGTCTGCGCGTGCAACCCTTTCAGATAAAACCGTTCATCCACACTGCAACGAAACCATAATGTACGAGTATAAAGGTACAAATTCACATATATTGGGACTGCTCTGATTGTTGTACATAATCACATTTTAAATTGCAATAAACTGTTATATATGTGAATTTCGGTTAACGATCTGAAAATATGTCTATTTTGTTTTGCGAATGAATGCATACCTTAGACATGTAATTTTGGAAAAAAGACAGAGAGGAAGACCTAGAAGAAAAACCTACAGAAATAAAGAGCAAGGCAAATCAGACACCTACATACAATTTTTGGATGCTGTCTGGGATAGAATGACACAATGAGCATTACATCGATAAGAACGCAATTCTTAAATCAAAATATTTCTTCTTCATTCAAAATTATGAATTTGATTCTTTAAACGTGACCACAAATAAACGACCATTTTTTTTTAAATCGCGATACATTTGAAGATGTTTACATGACGTCCAGTGTCCAGCCATTGAACATATATTAGCATACATAAGTTAAAAATATGTATATATACATACAGGGTTATTTGGAAAACATTAATAACCTCGCAAGATTATATTTCTGCTTTAATTATGAGTTGAAAATGTTCTAGCGGCCATGAGCTAATATCAATAGTTATGGAGATATGCGACATCTATGTTTGCATTTGTTTTCAACATTTCTGACTTATTTTTTGTAATTAGTTGGACTATCATTACAACAACTTATATCGAATATGAAAAATTCATTCCCATTAATACGAGTCAAATAAAATAATAATTACCTTCAAATTTCCATTGGAAAACATTCCAATTGGAATTTCCGCAAGGTTTCCATCATTTTATTTAGCTTGTATTGAAACGAATAAATTTCTCGTAATCGATACGAGTTTCTGTAATGATAATTCAACGTTTTGTAAAAAAAAGTCGGAAATTTTGAAAAAAAATGCAAATTTTGATGTCGCATTTCTCCGTAACTATTGATATTAGGTCATGGTTGCTTGAATATTTTCGACTCATCATCAAGGCAGGAATATATTCCTGCAAAGTTATTAATGTTTTTATAATAACCCTGTATACTATTATACCCGTATATGTATATGAGCGAATATCTACCGTTAGCAACAACAAACTACTCTCAGATTCTGCTTTCAGTTCTTTGTCGACGATCGTGGGAGAATATTTTTCAGTAAATTGTGTAGAACAAACGTGAAATCGCTCCGTCGGGAATTCCATGTTGTTTACCAAGTTCAAATATATTGATTTTCTGTTCGTTTATATGAAGCGAATTTTTAAAGCGAATTCACGCTGTAAATAAGCAAGCAGCTGTATAATGTTGGAACTTAATTGTTGACGTCACTTTCAAATCACGTATAATTTTTTTCGAACATTGCTTCAACAATTTATTTTAGATGTATGTAAAAGTACTGGAAATACCAAGATGATTTAATATTTAGGCGACGTTTTACGAAGAGTACTACCCCAAGGACTTAGGCGCGATTTTAAAATATTATTTAATGCACGTATCTACGACTAATGAGAGCTTGTTTAGCGGCAACGGGTCTGGAATACTGAACGCACGGTAGAAATATTTAACCCTTCCAAAACCATGCAGTAATAGAAGTCTTCAAATAATACAATTGATCAAATTCATAATGAACATTGTTTTTATAACCACTCGAGTTTAGGTATATATTAAGGGGTTACGTGTAGTCAGAGGCGCAAAAAAATAGACATTTTCAAAATTTTTTTTTGAACGGTTGTTTAATGTTTTGATTTAATACATAATAACGTTTTACACTATATTTTAAGTAACTATACCGAAATTTTCAAATAAAATTATTAATACTGGACCACGATAGAATCTCGATTCTTGACCCCTGTTTTGCAAATAGTGCCTCGCGGTGTCCATCAGTGCTTCTTAGTGGTTTATCTAAATTTAATGAAACAAAAAGAAATTAGCAGTTTAATAGATAATCTGGTGCTTATTCAAAGATTTTTTATTTTTTTTCAAATTTAGCAAAATGGCGGTCTTTGAAAGCTTAATTATGAATTTTGAGGGAAAAAATCACTCATTTATTATTTACAAAAAAAAAACCTTCGATTAAGCTCAAGTTTTTAATGTCTAAAATATGATGTTTAAATTTCATTTAAATCTGTCGAGTAGTTTTTTAAATATCGTGGACACCGTTTTTGAAAACGCTATTTTGAGAAAAACGCGTTTAAAGTTTTATGCATAAATAATTAATACAAATACGATTTAAAAAATTACTTACGTAGAGTCGTCTATTTCTGGTACATATAATACATCTTCTGCCGATGTATAAGCCTCCAAGATGTCGATTTTTTTTTATCTACGTCTCATTTTGCCTTCTCGAGTGGCCTGATTTGCACGTTGGTCAGCAATCTTTATGCCATCTATATCGAGTTTTTCAGCATACCGGTGTGTATTAGGTCCATAATTTAATCCTATGCATTGGCAATCATTAATGTTCCTTGCGTACCTTCATGACGTCTCATTATAAATTTTTGAAAATGATTATAATATACGCATAACTACCTGTCGACTGCTGGGTTTCACTGCCACTGAAATACTAACACTAAATCAAATCGCAGTTGGCCTAATGGGTCTTATGTCTAAAAGCAGAAGTATAAAAGAAATTTGGTACATTATTCTTAGAATTAATCAGGTAAAAATCGCGTTCCGTAATAGTCGCCTCGTTTGTCAGCCCGGCCGACTCTAGTACCGTCCGCGTGTCAGTACGGGCGGCAGCAGACGGCCCTACAGTTGTCGTTGGATATCTTTAAAACTAATAACCGGATCGAGTTGAAATTATCACACAGTATTTTTGAAACATTTTTCTTTAAGAAAATACAAAAAAAAAAACGATTTTTTCAAAATCCTGACTACACGTAACCCCTTAAACCAACCGTTTATGATGAGAATGATATGGAATATAATGTTGATAATAATAAAATGATGAATGCGTGACTTGAAGTATTTGAGATGTGACTTAAAAATCTAGTACATGATTTTGAATAGCTTGTTGGTCTTGTGGTTAGGACTTTCGCGTCATGATTCAAAGGTTATGGGTTTGAAAATCACCCCACACCAGCAAATTAGTCCTATATTCATAGCAAAAGCGTTTAGCTTAGTTTGAAAATAGTCAGAATATTGATGTGACACGTATTCCGTGTCGGCATCTCTATTTAAAAAAAAAATTGCATCATTGCATATTCACATACGAGATGAAAAGATATGGTAGTTTTATAAAAAAATGTTATTGCAAATTATTCAAATGAATAACTATCATATAGCTGCTAATTTAAGAAAAAAATTAACTAAGCTAGTAATAATAATAAAGAGTAGCTTGTTGGTGTAGTATTCATGACGTTCGTCTAATGATCTGGTGGTCGGTGGTTCAAGCCCTATTCCAAGACATTAGCAAGCTAGTCCTATATTCACACCACAAGCGTTTAGCTTAGTTTAAATCTTATATTTGCGACGCGTATCTCTATTTAAAAAAAAAAATAATAATAAATTTGCAAAATATAATTCGTTGTTTTGATAATCCAACTAAAAATATTGGTGCTTAAAATCATAAATAAATTCAAAGCAAAAAACAAAATGGAAAGAAGCATGCGTTCGAGGGTGCGGTAAACAGTAGGTATATAATTGCACAGAGAGATGATTTGAATATTTGGGATGGGTTCAAGCCCTATTCCAGGACAACAGTGAGTTAGTCTTATTTTCATAGCACACGCGTTAAGCTTAGTTTGAAAATAGTTAGAGTATTCCGTGTTGGTATTTCTATATTAAAAAAAATGAAAATAAATATAATCATTTATATTTTGTTTTATTTTAACTTCGTAATGCACACACAATATGAGTTATTGATCACTACTATAGTTTCGAGAGCAGCAATTCTTTCCTTTCGAAACTTTAGTAGTGATCAATAACTCATATTGTTTGTGTATTACAAAGTTAAAATAAAATAAAACATATTTTGAAGCATAATGCTGCACCACGAAGTATCTGCCATATCTTTCAAAATATAATAAATTTGCGCAAAATATAATTCACTGTTTTGATAATCCTACATAAAACATTGATACTTAAAAATATTATTAAATTCAAAGCGGAAAAAAATTGGAAGGAAGAATTCGATTATCGAATGTGATTAAACATATAGTTTATAATTGGACAGAGAAATGATTTAAATATATAGCCCGTCTGGGTATGTGTATTTTCTCTCAGGGTATGGAAAGGGTTAAGATTTGTGTCCATATTGGTACTAGAAATTTATTAACTGTTGTATCTGCTGTACGTAGAGTGTACTATCCGTTGGCATTCTGTATTATCTAAAAAATTTACAAATCCTCTAGAAATATACCCAATAATTTTTCTTCTAGAAATAGTCAATTATATGAAATAAGCATATCACATAATTCTACATGAATATTTTCCTTACGTTTACTGTCCACGCTATATAGCAAAAACAAAAAATATGATGCTGTCGCTTCTATCACATGAATGCACAATTGTCATGCCAAATAAAATAAATAATTTTGGTTTTGTATTTTCCATCTCTAAATTCATTTAGTTTTGTAAATATCAAGAGGCATTATATTAATTATTGTACATAATACGAGTTCTGCGCTGACTTTTTTAATTTATGTACAAAGAACGGACGCACAATCGCGTCCTGACAAAGACACAGTACAGTATCGAAACCAATAGATGTTTAAAAACATCAACGTTAATGTCCAATATTAATGCTATAAAAAATTAAAACTAAATAAAATGTTTTATCGGGCATTTGATTCCTTTTTCACATCAAAAATTATGGCCCTTTTTAGCACGATATGTTAAAAAGATATAATTCAATTTAGAAAATGAAACCAAAAGGTTGGTTATGCAAATAATCAAACATAATCAATCTTGAAATACCATTCGATACATTCGTTTCGGTGAAATGTTTGGATTCGCCGATTGCCATCTGCGTGGTGACGAGCATCGAGTGTCGAGTCATCGTGCTCCCGCTCCACGGTGATTGCATTCCTTTCATCCGGGTGGCAATCCAATAAAATATGTCCGTTGCATCACGCATTAGCATCAAAATGGGACGCTCCGTATGTTTTCGCCATCGGGGTAAGTGGATTCACAAAATACGTGCACGCGTGCAACGGTCCCTACCGGATAGGAATAATAATTCCAATTAGCGACTTTTGCTAGGATATACATTGATTCCTTCGAATAATATATTCAAAATAAAATAGAAGAATCGCATCGAAGGCAGGGGCGTGCAGCGAGAACAAAAGGCATGACTTTTTCAAAAGCATATATTTTGAAAAAAAAAACAACTAAATGTGAGATGTACATATCTCGTAATATTCCTATCACAATAGTTAATATATTATCAAAATATTTTATATGTTAGTATATAACCACTAAAAATTACCTTTTTGTCTACTGGTTTCGAGACGTAACCCGTCTCTTCGTCAGGACAACCACTACACTAGCATGCAAATAACACTACACACCACAACCATAGTATCATTTACTCATCGACACTTTCACAAAATACTCTTCACTTGCGTGTAACTCTAAAAGGCCAAAATGCACTTAGTTTCTTATCAAAAAGGATTAAGAATTTGAGTAGAGGAGGGAGAGGGGAGGGATCTATAGGGGGTGTTAGCAAATATTGGGTTTTACCCGATAATTTTAAATCAAATCAGTGGACTGTAGGGGATATTTATTTTATCAATAATTAGAGGAATTTTGTTTTTAAATGCTTAATTTAAATGAACAAATTCCATATTATTATATTTAAACCCTTTATTATTAGTATTTTATATTTTACGCCCGTTTTTATATCAAAATTACGATTGGACTCGAAGAGGTGATTCGAAAATTCAGAGAAGTTATTATTATTAAGGCATCTCATGTGTTTTTTTATTCTTACGTTAAAATTACGTATAATTAACATATTATTCAGACTTTAATAATTCATATAGGTAATATTCTGCCAGATAAATATTTAAATCCTGTTTTTTTTTTCTAAACATGTGTTTAAATAAAAATCATGCTTCTTGTTCTCACTGCATGCCTCTGATCGAAGGATACACAATAATATACAGGATGTCTCGTAGCTAGTAGTAAAAACTTCAGAGGAGTTCACTCAGTTTTAAATGGAAAATAATTTTTACTTTGGGTGAAATATCAACAGTCAAGTAAATAAGCGACGATCGATCAAAGTTTGCATTTTTTTCAATACTTCTCACTTATCTTGTGTAAAACATTTTAGTTTCATGAATGTAACTTATATCGAACAGAATTGTTTGATGTACAAAGGACTTAAAATCTTCGACAGCCTACCGAACAATACAAAGTACAATGAATATATAGGAGTTTAAAGAGGAATGCAAAAAGATTACTATGAAAAACTTGTACATGACTAATAAGCAAATAATGTATATATTTTTTGACTGTATTACAAGGCTAGGGATTGAAAACATTTAAATGTGCATCACCAAATTAAAATAAAACATAATCCCTTTTCAATGTTTCCGACTGCGCAAGTGTCGCCGTTTTCAAAGTCCATCTCTAAACGTGACAAGCGAAATAATCCGCGCGACCAATCGAACATCATTACATTCCGAATGTTTACGTTTATTAAAGGGGCCATCTGCCCCGACCTGCCCCCTCAGCGGGCGCAAGTACCGCGGTGAATGTTGCTAGCGTTAAATAAAACTTTTGAAATTCGAATCCATGGAAAATTATAATTAAATGTCGTTAATGGCGGGAACGATAAACGAGTGGATATTTTGACAGATGATACCCTTTCAGAGACATTTTACGCTTTGACTCCTTTCGTGGGGGGAAATATATGCTGTCGTACGGATAAACGGAATGTTCATCACAATTATCATCACCTAGAGATTTATCCAATACATTTATAATAATGCACTGATGAATTAAAAAAATGATGAGTTAAAGTTATAGGACGGCTACGTACATTTTTGTTGTACATTGTAAGTTAGCATTCGTGCATTTTTGCGAGAACCTTAAGGATATTAAAAAAATAATACCATAATAATTTTAATCATATTTACGTCTATATTTGGACGATCTGATCTTAAAATGGAGGAGATGTCGATATGTATGTAACTCAAATGTAATCACAAAAATTGTCAAACATTTCTATATTAACATTAAATTTAATTATATTTCAATGTTTTTGAGGTTCATGTTAATTTATAACCTCAAAAACGTAGAGAAAACACTGAGTTAATCACCATATTCAAAATATTAAACGGCCACACGGATGTCCTTACATTACTGGGCCTAATAAAATTCAATATCCCTTCCCGTCGACTCCGAAATAATGAAGTGTTGTTCCTTAGCCATCATAGAACCAATTATGGATTCCATGCTCCCATGTCACGATTACGTCATCTTATAAACACAAGACAGGATCTGGACTTCTTCGGTGTAAGTCTGTCCAGATTCAAAAAATCTCTGATTAGATAGTCCAGATCTTGTTTCCATCTTGTTAGTACTTTTCATTTGTCCTTGCTTTTGTTTTATATTGCTATAGCTTTTATTCTGATGTATTGTATGTTGTTCATGTTATTCATTATATCTTATTGGACTATGTCCGCTAATTTCAATAAATAAATAATATGTCTTTAAAAAAATGGGTTTATATATCTGAGTACGCGCGTATTACTACTGAGTTCTACTTCTTTGGCTTACATAAAAAACCACATGGAACATGAAATACAAAAAAGCACTGGCTTGTGTCTTGTTCTTGTTCTCATCTTGTCCAGCTACCCAAGGAATTTAATACAAACAAGAATATTGCCATCAATGGTAGTTCAATGGATACATGTTGATGTTGAAGAGGGAGTTAGGATTACCCAGACATTTATCCAATATATATACAATAATGCATCAGGTAGAAAAAAAATATATAAGTACATGTTTAATTTGTAGGTCGGCTACTTAATACGCGTTTTTTTAATTGTCCATTAAATCAAGATATATTATAGATGTCTCATCTCTACGAAGCGACTTTTTATATGGGAAAGTAGGTATAGAAGTTTTTTGGGTGTTCACAGGGCTTATCGTACGGCTGGCTTAAGTGATCACTTTACACAATGTAACGTTCAGTCTACCAATTTGAAATATGCGCTAGCATATCGTGGGTGGAATTGGTGAATGTTACATCGTGTAAAGTGATCACTTATGCCAGCCGTTAGGATAGGTCGTGAGCTCTATACCCAAAAAATACTTTCATACTTACTTTCCCCTACAAAAAGTGGCTTCGTCTCTATGAGACGTCTATAATATATCTTGATTAATGATGTCTCTCTGGGGATAAAATCCAGTATTGTGTTCATAAAATATTTGAACCTACTCAAAATATTTTTCCCACGAAATTTTGTGTTTGATGCATAATTTTATTCATTGTTTTTTGGGACTTTTTTTAAATTTTAAAAGTTGACATTTGTCATAATATAATCCATTAATAGGGTTAGGAAATTAAACGCGCTTCAAAAATTTTATTATCTAGCAATTTTGTGATTTCAATGGTCTTTTCGCCGAAGGAACGATTAGCGGAAGGGTATACCAAGAGCTGTTGGTTCGCTTCAAAGCTGGTGATACTTACTTAGACAAGGCAGGAAAGGGTCGAGTTTTGAAGACTAAGCCCTTTTAGCGGCTGTAGAAAAGGGCGAAAGTTACCCCACTATAAACTAAGTGCTAGCGACTCGCGTTTTTACTCAGACTTGCGTTATAGTATCATTTTTTCTGTAGATGTACCTAAACTATTGTAGCTAAGAAGATTTGAATGTTAGGACATCTGAGTTTGAGATTTCGGAAGATAACAAGTCCAAAAAAATCAAATTCATTTATTCCGCCAAACGCTTTGAAGCTCTGTAAATAATCATGTCATTTATCATTGTAACAAATCGGAATTTCATATATTTTATTCGGACTACTATTTAAAAATGTAACCTTATAATTTATAAAATGTAACCTTATAAAAAATAACACCAAATTAATTAATCAATTAGAAAGACATACAGAACAATTAATTCCACGAAAAATATTTGACTGCTACTAGGATTCGAACCACGCATCTCCTCCTATCCGGGGCAGGCGCGTTATCCAGTTACGCTATGGCGGTCTAGTACATTTCCGTGAATATATCGATCTTATCTTAATTTCACAGAACTTTGTTCTGAAAAAATTGCAACTTCACAATAAGAATGTGTTCTTGAATAAAATTATAATTTATCGTTTTACTTAATCATTTTTTTTGTACCTGTATTATCCCTTATCTGCCGAAATCCCCCGAATTTGAATGTCATAATATACAAACCGTCTTGCCTACTATAGTGTACATCTACAGAAAAAAAATCAGGTTTTATACTATTGCAAGTCTGGCGGTCGTTGGTTCCTACTTTAGTAGGAGGGTGGACTCTGGACACTTTTCGACCGCGGATTCGACCGTCTTTCAAGAATATAATTTACGTTGATGGTGACTACACCCCTGAATCGTCGCTGTATATATAATAAATCCTATGTGCCGTTTAGTACATTCTGAGATGAACGAATTAGTTTGTCAATTTTTCATATAAATAATGGAGATGCAATAAAAAAAACATTGCCGTTCATCTGGAAAGTCTGCCTAGTAATTATTTAAAATATTTGTTATAAATCTAGTCTGTGCAATTATTTTTTAAAACAGTTTCATTCGTTTATCTCAGAATGTACTAAAACGGCAGATAGGATTAATTATATATACAGCGACGATATAATTTTCGTTGATGGTGACTACACCCCTGACTCATCGCTGTATATATAATAAATCCTATGTGCCGTTTAGTACATTTAGTACATTTTTTTTTAATAAAATATTATTTTATTATTTTTGACGGATTACAGCTAGTATATTGATATTTTTGAAAATAAGTGTGTTGTAACACGCAAAACATACCCGTTATTGGGTTACCTGAGAGCGCTGGTTGAGTTCCGCGCCATTTCCGACAGCTATCTAAAGTAGCACCTTTGCTATTGCTGCAGTGCTATGTACCTGAATGTTAGTTATTCGTTTTTGGCATTGCCAGCGATTCGGATAGGGCTATGATAGTAAGCTGGGCTTTAAGGGCAGAGGTGACTGGAGATATCGTTTTGCGCAGGCCCCAAAAAATAACGATGTATGTAAATTTTGGGAGATGGGGCAACGATGAAATGTCCTGGGGATTGAGTGGGGCGACTTTGATTTCCTCAGGATCCTAGAGTGCCACCGAAGGAAGTTTGGACGACATTCATTATTATATACATTTATATTGAAATACTCTGAGTCTGTGTTTTGTGCAGGGTCCAAAAAGTATGAAAAATTTAGACAGACAATAATTTTTTTTGGTTTTATTTATTTGGTTTGTACAAAATTTGGTTTAATAGTGTTTACAGAAATTATATACACTCAAAACTCGGGTATTATAATGTATTATTAAACTTAAGTTGATTGATAAAAGTTTTTATTCCTTCCATTTTGAAAAGCAGACATTTTTTGTGATTTAAAGCATTATGAATAATAGCTCTGTAAATAATTACCGCCTCACTTAGTTGCGGAAGTGTTAAAACCGCAAAAAGGGTGAATTAAAATAATAATTGTACAATTTTTCTTTTTAAAATTTCAGTAATGGTTTTTACATTATTTCTCGTCCTTAATTTGAAAATTATGCAGGGTAATTCAGCAGAAGTTTTAAGGAGATCTGTAAATTTACTCGACGTCAAAATTTAAACACCGCAAGCCTTTCTTTCGCTCGGCGCGCTGATTATTCAGTATCATCGTCGGGTTTCTTTCAAATTGACAACGGAAACTTTTTTGCCATTTCTCGAGAAAACATAATGAGCGGAGACGTTTTCCGTCGCTCTTCGCTCGGTCGGTAAGTAAGACGGACAACACTATAAATAATAATACAAAACTCTTATAAAAACATTGCTGTCTCGCCTCACGGGCCTTAATTGTCTCCGGGTGATGGATGGGTGGGGGAAGGACACGGGGTCCCGAAATGGAGGATCTTTGGATTCGCATTTTCTTGATTTATTTCGAAAATAAATTAAGTGATCAACGACTGCAATAAACGAGGGAGAAGTGTTTCCGCAAAACAAAAGATCACCATCTGGATATGAAATAAAATTCAAACAATTGATAATTAACTGTCAATAATTTCTCAATTAAGTATCAATTAATTAACGATTATTTTTCAATTCATTAACGATCAATTGACGATTAATTGACGATTGGCTGATGGTTAATTTTTAATTAATTGTCAATTAACTAACGATTAAGTAAAGATTAATTGATTGGTTGACGATTTGAAAAACACAGGTATAATATGCAGGTGTGTATTGGTTTACGCTTGTGTATATGTATTCTTATACATATGCTTGTTACATTGAGATACCTACAGTTTAACTTAAAAAAGGGATTAAAATACGATATTTTAACACCATAGGCCTCCCTCAACGGTGTTAAAATATCAAATTTTTATTTATCTCTGTTTGTCTGTTTGTTGTAAAAATCGCCAACTTCTCGACTAGTTGACGCTCTGAAATTTTCAAAATTTACGTTTAGTGGATGACTGTACTTATTAAATCAATTTTGAAATGATTTGGCTATTATTTAGATAAAAATAATAATCGCCACTCACATTAAGTTAATAATCACGTCACTCACAATCGTGAGCCGCAGAAATAGCTGAAGAGCTTGCCGTTCGAAATTTTTTTTAAAACTTTAAAACAACTTCTTAAATATTTGGATACCGCATTATTGATGATAAAAAAATGATTACGAATGTATGCAGAGGAGGCATATAAAAGCATGTCATAATTTTTATTTTATTTATTTTGTTAGTAATTTTAATACCAGCGTCACCCGGTTGAGGGTCCAAGACCTAGTGCGCCAAAAATAATTATATAATATTTAAACATGTAAAGTAGAAAAACAGGACAATAATAATAATAATATAATAAAAATATACTTTATTTCTTAGAACCTCTTAAGAGAAGCAATAATATCTTATTGATCATTAATGACTCTGATAGATATGTTTAGTGTTAATAGAGTACAATGTTCAAATATTTTATGACAATCAGGAGGATAATGTGTTAAAAAAGTACGCATCTTATGGTTAAGAAGTTAAAAACACTGTATAAATGTCAAATGTCAATTCATTGATCATTTATGTTCAGTTCGTAAATTGGGTGAATTCGAATCTCCTCGATAGTACATAAAACTTTGAGATTAAAGTCATCGTGTCTCATTTCATGGACATGACCATTTTTAAAAATATTTCTGCTATTTACACTAATTATTATTTTTTGATAATGCGATATGCATCACAAGACAAAACTCCTGCAGAAAGAGACTCTTATGACTAAATAAAGTTGAAGAAGAAGATGCAATGTGATGAGGAATGACACAGGGTACCAAATTTAAAAAAAAAAATTAAATTGAGATGCGAACACGGAATACGTGTCACATCAATATTCGACACGAATGAAAATGGGACTAAATTGATGGTCTGGAGTGTGGTTCGAACCCGCGACCTTTGTATCACGAGGCGAGAGCCCTAACCACAAGACCACAGGCTACTCTGTAAGAAATACCTGAATAATTTTCTTTATTCTGTACTATTTTAAGGCTATCTTTGATCCTGTGTAAGATGTTTTCATTCCATTTTATTCCCGTATTTTTGTATCCGGTCTCAGGCTGGAAGAATACAAGATAAAAGAAATGTATTTAAATATTGATGTTGTCGTCATCACGAAAAAATCTTCATTAAGGTAGCGGATTTTTTTACTTTAGACATCTAGAACATATTTATTTTTGTGCTTCACTGCTCATCTCTTATCATCATCATCATTCTTATTTTCAAATAAAAATGAGGACGAATAAAAATAATATATTTTTAATACTGTTACACTTCTTTGTGACATTAAAAATAAAGTCTTAATGGGGATTAATGTGTAAAAACAAGAGCTCTTTATTATCAATTATAATGAGAAACATTTATTTATAAATAATTTAATAACAAATTAGCATAATAAAATTGAAATATAAAAATATTTATGAGGGCGGGACTTAAGCTTGCTGACACCCTGATTATAAATTTTCCCTGAATCGAGAGAAAATATGCTCACACGTCAGAATGGAATAAGATATTCAATCTTATCTCTGTTTGTCTTGACTATTTTACTATGACAATTATAATTATGAGAGCATAGGGAGCAATATCAAAAAAAAAATGTTTTGAATGCAGTCACCAAAAATTACTAATTCTAAATTAATTAATTAACTAAATTTTATATATGTATCCCTTACAAAATATTTTTTTCTATCAATTTATAGGCTACGTTCGATAAAATAAAATCTCGAATTCATTTTATAAATTAGTAATCGTCGATGACTGCATTCATTTTTTCTTCTTATACTTTGCTTTTATACCTCATAATTTTAAGGTTTTAAGATGATCCGCAAAAAAGTGTTTTATTATTAAAATCGTAAAATTTGTTTAAAAATATTTTTAGTCGTTATAAAATACTATTCATTCATTATATTAATCCCTTCCTCGAAGAAGTTTGTAAGTAATAAAGAGAAAAAATATATATATGACAAAGTTAAGAACTTCTGCAAAATTTCGGAAAGTTAGTCCACATTAATGCATTCGGCAACGACCCGAGTAGGTAGAAGTCCATTAGTTTCATATAAGATCCGGAGAATAATGAGGGTAGGTACTGTAAAACCAAAACCGAGTCTTTCGATGGGTTTCTTGGTGAAGATGCATTTCTTATATCGTTAATTTTGATCTGTAAATGCCGTAAAACTGCTGTGCAGTTTGGCATATCTACAATATAATAAATATCAAAAAATTAATAAATATATATAAAAAAAAAAATACTTCAAAGATAAAACTAGTCCACATTACTTTACAGGTAGATTCCTACCTCAATAATGAGTCAAAAATATTTTTATTTTAATTTGAATGATTCACAAACAGAATCTTCCTCTTTTTCTTCTTCATCTTCAGCCTTCATCTTTCCACCATTTCATTTCATCGTAGCCATTTCTTCCCCCCCACAGCGGTTATGTCGTCGGCCCATCTCTATTGAAGTCTTCCGACGCCTCTTTTATTTTCCCAAAATCTGCACTTCAGAACTCTGGGAGTCCATCTTATAGCGTCTTGCCTTGCCCATTGCCATTTTAGCTTCGCTACACGATCCATGATATCCACTACTCCAGTTCTTCGCCTAATTTGATCATTTCTTAGGCTAATTCCAAGAATGGATCTCTTTATGGATCGTTGCGTGCATTTGAGCTTTCCTACACTTTTCATTGTAAGGGCCATCATTTCCACTCCATACGTCATCACTGGCAGTATGCACGATTCAAAGGCTTTTCTTTTTAGGCTAGTTGGGATCTCTTTAATCTTGAAAATGTCACTGTCACTGTCACTAACAGAATACTTGGTATAAAATGTATAAACAACAATATATAACTCAATTAACACTCAATTCCAATTACAAATGTCTTCAGCCAGCTCGATCAACATGCGTAAATTTATTGTACGTATCAATGCAATGCGACATGTAGGACTGCACAGCGATAGGCGTGTGTACAGTGCATGCGGTGAACAAGCAAACAAAATACAAGTGGTAATAATTATTGATACAGCGTAATACGAACATCGCTACAACCACATTTTAATACCAATGTCTTAGTATCAATGGTTATGGAGATAAGAGAGATTAATTAATGCATTTTTTAAAATATTTCTATCTTATCTTCCGTAAAACGTCGGATTATGTAAAAATAATTTATATCTCATATTAAAAATATTTTTGATTCAATACTAGCCAAATTAAATTTTCACACGAAGCAAACACATTGTGGTAAGACATAATATCTTTAAATAAAATGCATTTTAAATAGGAAAAAAAGCTAGGAATATAAATACAAGAGTCTTTGATAAATGCCTATAGTGTAGGCTATTTAGAATTCCCAAATCATCTAATAGAAAAAAAAACACGAATTTGACCAATCTTCGGGTGTAGGTGTATTTTATATAAATGGCATAGGTATACGTCTCAATAATTTAGAAGCCTTAGAAATAAAAAAAATCACTAAAGATAAATAAAAAGTATTTACTTAACAAACAACTAGATTTATTGCGTAGCCCAATTCTAGATATATTCCCTTTTCAATTAACTACACCCCCCCAAACCCTTTCTCTTTCACCCAAACTCCACCACAGTTGACGTTCTGTCTCTTTCTTCTCTTAATACTTTCTTGATTGTTTGTGATTCTGTTTTTGTTTAGTTAATACTGAACCCTTATGAACGCTCATCTATGATTCGAAACTAGTAAGTTTAAACTCAATAATGTGATGTTCAACAGTGAGTTATTTTATTTTAACAAATAAAATTATTTACATAAATTTGAAGCTGATTTTTCTAAGGTTTTTATCATAATGTTATCAGGATCTTGTTGCTTGAACAATTTTGAGTCTTAAATTCGGTAGAAATCTACAGGTAAGGTATTGTGGACTAGCTTCCTTACATCCTGTATAAAACAGCATTATAAATCAACTAGATTCTGAAAGATACAAACAACAAATTCAAGGCGATAAATAACCCGGCCAGAAAAATAGAACAAAAACAATTTAATATGTACATATTTACCGTGCTTGAGAAGAAGAAGATGAATTCTTTTGTTTAGTATTCATTTATTAAATATATTTCATAGAATTTGTTAAAGAAAAAAGTAAATCAAATTCCTTCATCCGTATTATGCCCCTGATTTTGCACATTTTTAATTTTGTTTTTATTATTCAAAGATGATCTCATTTTTTACGAAAATATTTCGTGTTAACTTAGGCCGGTGCCACACTGCGCTTTAATGTCTTAATACCGATATAGTTATGGAGGTAATCGACTTTAAAATATGCATTTATTTTTCCAATAATTCTAAATCTCTGCGACACGTCGCGCGGCGTACGGCGGCTGTGGGTTTTTATCCCATAAGAATATAGAGTAAAGTAGAAAGCCATTTGTGATTACATATTTCGAACTTTACAGGAAAGCAAAATAATGTTTTGTCAATGTGATTTTGTAAATATTTCCTTTATTAATTCCTTTCTTTTAACTCGTGGCGTCTGCTTGCTTATTTGCTTGACGAAAAAACTTCGGATCGATTTTTAACCCCTTTCCCGTAATTTAATCGAGCTGAAACTTTGCAAGTAGACTCGTAGCGACGATTAAGAAGATCTATTAAATTTTTGTTAATAAAAATTAATAATTATAGTATAATTTTGGATTTTTAGAAATTTTAATGGTTTTTTCAAATTGGAATCATTACAAAAGTTTGAATACTACCAACGGCGGCCTAATAACGTCATGGAATATTTAAAATTTGAATTACTTCATCGGTAGGTGTAATAGGTTCTTCACTACGAATTTCGAAAATTTATGACAATTGGTTCACAGATGACAGCACACTTCGGTTTTTTTGGGAAGAAATCAAATAATATATTTTTAGATTTTTGACATAGATATTTGTCTAGACATGTTTCATTTTCAGTCAATCAATTATTTAATTACGTGATGGTAAAATTAATTTAAAAAGAAAGGGAGTAAAATAAAAACTTGGTTTTTATGGGTTATTTTTTTATTAGATGATTTCCATATGCGTTTTGGGTTAGCAAATATATTTTATCAGATTTAACCTTAACATCTAAATAAATTCGTAGCAGATTTTTTAACAGCCCTTTTAAAGTTCTATAACTTTTCTATAGAAAGCATTCATACACCTATTACCGTTAAGGCAGCGTTCGTAAGAAACGCATTCGCTCGATCGTTTTTTCGTCGACTTACGTTGCAAAACGGTACGGTCTCCAAGCAACGACCTTTTATTTCAATCGGATAATAAATAGCATCTGTTAACCCTGAAGATACATTTTAATTATTATTGAAAGAATTTTTTATTTTTTCAATAGATTCAGCAACATGGTAGATTGACATTTTTAAATATAGATTATATTATTTATATGTATCTACTTATATTTTATTAATTACACCTACATGTTTCAAAAAAACCTTTCATTGTAAATTTCAATGTAAGAGTAAAAGAGCATTCGAGATGTCTGAATCATCATGGTTTTTCTGAATTTGCAAATCATTTATTAGAAAATGATCACGGTTTTGATAAAAAAATAGGAATTTCTATTTTATGCATAAATAATTTTGGTCTGAAATTGAATAATTTGGAACCATTAGAAATTAGTAAAGCATGTAATAATAAACAAAATTTTATTAATAATCCATTAAATTTAACT
The DNA here is from genome assembly GCA_016648135.1 of Agrypnia vestita. Lineage (NCBI taxonomy): Eukaryota > Metazoa > Arthropoda > Insecta > Trichoptera > Phryganeidae > Agrypnia > Agrypnia vestita. Next base: position 116,424 of record JADDOH010005246.1, on the reverse strand, counting down.
ACAAGCCCAATTCTAAAAAAATTTCCAAAAGTGTGTAATCAAGAACTTCAGCAATAATATTTAAAAATAATTTGGAAAAACAAAAGATATTATTCATTTTGATATTTTGACATTCATTTTTAAAACATCCTGACCATGGAAAGGTTTTTCCGAAACATGTAGGTGTAATTAACAAAATATAAGGAAATACATATACAAATAATAGGTACAATCAATATTTAGAATTTTTTACACCGGGTGAGTAGTTTACCTCCTACATCTGAAATTAAAACTTTACCTCTTTATAATATTTGTATAAATAATATACTTTCTGAAATCTTACGTGAAAATGTACGTTTATTCTAATTTTTTTTTGTAATGTTAAATCCGTTTTCGTTTCATCTACAGTTCGTGTATGAGAATTGTCACTACATTTCCGGGGTTTCTTCAGGTCGTAAAAAATAAATCCCGAATACTTCTCAACATTGTATCCAGATGGCATCTCGGTAGATAATCACAAAAGAAAATTGTCCCTTGTTCTAAATCCAATAAAAAAATACACGCTACGCTGCCCAGAAAAGTGGAACGGCAATGAATACGGGAGAAGTATTTTTTAACCTGTTTGGCTTTCCGCACCCTTGACTCAGCAAGGAGCGTGAATACATAATTGGATAATCATCCTTCATGACGTCCCATAATACCAAACAAACGGGTATGGGGTAGCCGGGAAACGAACCAATGCAAACATAATAATAACGGTAATGAGGCGACACGTGCGCCGCACGCGGCTCTGGCGGCGGGCGGGCGCACTAAATGGGCGGCCATGTTGGAGCAAACGTCAAACTCACGGGATATGATTAGATCAACATTGTGATGTACTATTAATAAAGCGTGCGAATCAGCTTATGAATGCAAATTAATATATTTCTTGTAAATACGCTTTTTATAGTTTGCCCACCCCTGAGCTGTACTCGGTCAATATTGTCCAACATTATAGAAAATGTTATAAGAATTAACATTCCCCTTTCTTGCTTTTATACATCACTATTCAAGTTGTCGAGTTTGAATCAAAACGCGGGAAACGGGGAACTGTAGAAAGCAAGAAAAAAGAATTCTATATTCATTAGAGTAGCTTGTTGGTCTTGTGGTTAATATTCTCGCTTAGTGATCACGTGGTCGGTCAAGAGACCAGCAGATTAGTACTTACTATTTTCATTTGCATGAAAATATAACTAACACTAAGCGTTTAGCTTAGTTTGAAAATAGTGAGAATATTAATGTGACACGTATTCCATGGTTGCTTCTCTATTTAAAAAAAACCAGCCGTATATTGGAAACGAAAACAATTCAAAAGTGAAACGGTGCCTTAGAGTAACAAATCGCCTGTTTTACGATCGTGATGTACCTAAAAGCGTGTCCGTTATTGGACGGGTAAAATACCACTGCTTGAGCTTCCACATTAAATTAAGAATATGTTTCAGCTAATAAATTCGGAGACCTATCACCAAATGCTACCTATTACCACAGTGTACAAAGAACAGTAATAGGTCTTCATACAAACTGGCCGCTACCCATTAGAATGTGTGCGTGCGTGCTCGGCGCCGTGTACGCACGCACTGTGACGCACACATTGACATAGAATATGGGGGCACAAGGCGGCGGCAGTAAGGGCCGTGCCTTGGTGCCATTCGCGCTCGCAGCCGCCGCTTTAGAAAAAAAATGCGCTTCCTGAAAAAATGCCTTTTTTATGTTTGTGGTGCTTTACAAAAAAGGTGTGTTGATTATCACAAAGACTGTGAGTTTTTAAAAGTCTACGTCGATCTTAATCAGCGTTCTTGAAATTTAAGTGCAGAAACTAGGTATACTAATTACAGAAATTTTCGGGTTCCGTGTCTACCTTATGCGTCGAAATCTCAGTCGCTACGAGTTAAAAGAAACGGAGTAAAATAAAGTGACAACCCTAGCGTCAAATCAAGAGTAGGCTAATAAATCGTCGACAGGCCGGAGATAAACTACTGTTTTGGGTATACTGTGCTAATAACTCGCCGACAGGCCGGAGATAAACTACTGTTCTGGGTATACTGTGCTATTACGTACCTAGCAAAAAATGCTTCATTACCATAAAGGATCATTCGGCATTATAATTTGTAAGCTATTCGGTACAGTACCTGCTTGAAAACACGTAAATACATTGTCACCTTCTTTGAAAGTGATTTCATAGAATTTCTCTTTTCTTAGAAATCTTTAATTTGACATGCCTGATGATCTGGTGGTTTAGACATTTGCCTAGTAATCATCATCATTATCCTCAGTGATCAGGGGTACACGGACACGGACATTTTAATCCGATTGTTGTTATTAGTTAATGATAATTATTTAAAAAAAAAAGGGAAATTTATTTTTACAAACTGTTTTCAGAATACGATTTTTTCCAAATTGGATGTGTTATCATTTAGATATTTCATTTTTAAAAAGTAAATAACCTTATTTTCTGTCTCGGATAAATGTACTCCATTAGAATATTGCATCTCAGTCACGGCGGAAGAGCTTCAGGGGAATGGACATAACGCGGTCTTTTTTTTTTCTAATTTTAAAATTTTCCCATAAAATAATATTTTAATATGAGGGGTATAAAAGCAAAGGCAGCCATATCCGAAAATTTAGAATGTACTGAATTAGATATTTTATAGGAAATATAGTCTATAAATTTATAGGAAACATGATTTTTGAAGGAATAAATATATAAAAGCTAGAATTCAGTACATTATTAATAAATAATCTGCGGTGATTGCATTCAAATTTATTTTATATTTTTTTGATATTGCTGCCTTTGCTTTTATACCCTTCATTTAAACTTTATTATTTATTTATTTATTTATTTATTGATATTAACGGACATAGTCCAATAAAATATAATACATAAAATGAACAATATATAATACATCAGAATAAAAATTATAGCAATTTAAACATAAAAGCAAGGACAAATGAAAATTACTAACAAGATGGAGACAAGATCTGGACTATCTAATCAGAGATTGTTTAAATCTGGACAGACTTACACCAAAGAAGTCCAGATCCTATCTTGAATTTATAAGACGACACAACCGTGACATGGGAGCATGAAATCCATAATTGGTTCTATGATGGCTAAGGAACAACAGTTCATTATTTCTGAGTCTACGGGAAGGAATATTGAATTTTATTTGGCCCAGTTACGAAGGCACATCAGTGTGGCCGTTTAATATTTTGAATATGGTGATTGAGTCAGTGTTTTCTCTACGTTTTTGGAAGTTATAAATTTTTAAAATTGACTCAATTTCACTGTACGAGTAGTCTCCTCTATCCAAGCCCATCATCCATGCGACTTTTCTTAAGAAACGATGTTGCACGGATTCAAAGCGACTTATTTGGTTTGTATAGAATATTATGTGCTAATAAAAGAAAATTAAAACAATTAATCACCTTCTTGTAAAAAATCACCAAATTACCACTAAAATTTAGGCTCCCGGGTTGGTGTTGAAATATTTAATTTTGAAAAATGAAAACAAAAATAGTTTATCGAACCTTGGATTTTTTTGGGTATTCTATCATTATTCCACGGCGCATCTCCCCCAGTCCTGCCCTGCGCCGGTGACGTGGAGCGCGCGCAGGAAATGAGAGGGCGCGGTCCCCGGCCGCGTGCGGCGCCAATAAACTATTTTGATTTCCAAACAATTCTTTCACCACCCCTGCTAATCACGGGGTGGGCCCCGCAGCGCCTGGACTCGCCTCCCACCCTGTCCAGGAGCGTGTATTTTTTTTTGTATTTAATAGTGTGTGAAATAATAAAAACATGCGCCATTTAATTAACCGGGAACTGGGAATACAAAAAATGAACCGGTTATCCCAGGAACGGCGGCGGAGGCGCAGAAAAAGTTTGACAGTCAAACTTTTAATTCTGACTGTAAGCCCACGGGCAAATTTTTGTACGTGAAATTGTATAATTTTTGAATAAAGGCGCAACTAGATATTTTAGCACCCGGGATAGTGAAAAAGTGCATGCCTTAAATAATAATAATATACTATAATAATAATATCTTAATCCCTAATAATAATTTGGAATGTCTATCTGTTACTATAATAGAATTCAATAGCTGATCTCATTTTATTTTCGAAATTATGATAGCAGATCTCATTAAAAAAAATGAAAACATAATGCCGTTTTCAAAATTAGTATGATTTCAAAATTGTTATCTAAAATAATATATTAATGTTATTTTTTTTTTAATAAAATACTCTGATTATTTTTTTAATATAAGGTTATTATTAAATAGAAAATTACGCTTTTTTGCATCTTTTACCTCATTATTATTTGAGGTATCTGAAACGATGGTGACGGACTTTTTTATGTAGAAAATTATACTATCGTACCTCATTTTGTAAACATCTTCATTATTTATGTAATTGGCATTAATCATAAATCAAAATATGTAATTCTCTATGTATCACTGCCCGTCACTAATGCCACCAGAAGATTCAAATAATAATGAGGTATAAGAAACACAAAAAGCATAATTCTCTATTTAATAATGTCCATCAATAACGTTATCAAGACGCCACGCTACTCTAGATAGCGCTTTTCTCACAATCTTAACAGGCGGCCGAAATATAAAATAAAAATACCATTTTTATTGGTTATAGCTAGTATAATATTAAATCGTTATTTCTTAATAAGACATAAAATATCTTTCCATCAAGCCATATCCACGTGGAGGTTGTGAAAGAGAATGAACCGCCGTACTCGCCTGTCCTTGCATAGATCTACATAAATATGATTTTCTTTTAAGTTTCTTTGATTTTTTTTATGGGGTTTCAAGGGTATTGTTTATGTATTGTTTAATGTTTCTATAAACTTCTATTTTTCACTACGATAAATCACAATTCATTATTCACTACCATAATAGACCCGTTTTAATTATTGACATTTATTCACTACAACAAAATCACTAAACTAAGATCAGACTGACAATATTTTCGTAAGGGTAACAGAATCGGGTTGGTAGTGTGGAAGGTTTGAGTCAAGATAGAGACATAGGAAAAAATGACTTTTGCGAAAGACGTGGCGTAATCGGAAAGGCTGAATATTGGGGAAAGGTTAATAAAAAACTTCAACAATTGAATAACGTTCATGAGAAGATGTGCGAAAGTGAACAAAACAAGAGTGAAGTGTCAGGACAGAATAATGTGTTATTCTATTTGCCTACCCATGTGGGGAAACAGTGGTAAAGTAATTTGGTTAGATAGTTATTTAAAATAATTGACATGCATCCGCTGCTTTCTAGTTTTGGAAATTCGCAAGTAAATGCACTTGTTAACGTGTTAACCTCGAGATGCAATTATCTAACAACAAAACAATAAAAATTTAATTTTTCAAAGCAAGAAAACACTTTGTGGCTTGACATTACAAGACATTTAAGAATAAATTAAATACTATGTTTTAAAAATAAACAAATAAATTTATCTAATAGTCCGATTTTAAAGCTGTTCCCTCTATCTTCAGTTAACTCCCCCCCATCCCTCCCCTCACCTAGTTGACACTCTGTCCCTCTCTCTTTTTCTTTCCTCCTTTATAAATTTCTGTACCTAGATTAGTCTATATTATAATTGTCCTGAAGAAGGTTGAGTCCAACCGAAACTAGTTGACAAATAAAAATTTGTTAAAAAAATAGCTCTGCCAACACTATATATTGGTGTGCTCCACGAATCGAGTGAAAATCTTCCACTCCTATTGTGGTGTGCCTATCTCTTAGGGTTAAGCTAGGTGTATCAAGTATTTAAGAGTGTAATTTTTCAGATTATAAGATTTTTCAGCATTCCATAATGAATTAAGGCGCGAGCGCTTTAATATGGGAGCCGTCACTTTTGAAAGCAGCTTAATTCAGATTTTACCCGACGTTTGGAATCCCGAAAACATTTCTATTTTAGTCACTTTACATTTTCCGTCACACCGTTTTATATACGATATATAAGGGATGATGAATGGTGGAGAGAAGGATCGCTGGGATGAGTTGTTTAATGAAAAGAGTAAGAATTTGGAGGGTTGATAAGACACTGATGAGTCTTTACATAAGTTCTTATGAAGGCTATTATATCCTCGTCATATTTTGATCATTATACTCACATTATTAATACAAGTATGTTTGCATTTCATATGGCAGACTCAGACATAATGTCATAATATGTCATTAAATATGAATATATAATTAAGCTTTTTTACTTTCTAAAAACCACCGCAGAATAATGATGATTAAAAAATCTAGCAACTAGAATTATTATTTTACTATAATTATTATTCTCATTGTAAAATAAATTTTATTTTAAAATTGAAGAAATTCTTGTTTAAATTCATTTATAAACATTATTTAATTAAAAATGACCTACTTTTACTATATATTTCGGCCGTGGGTTAAGACTGTGAGAATAGTTCCATCTAGCGTAGCGTAGTGTCTTGGTAGCGTTAGTGAAGGATAATTTTACACATAGAACTATCATTTTTATACCTCATCATATTTTGCGACATCTGGTAGTATAGTGACAGACATTGTTTTATAGATAATTGTGTTTTCTTTTGATTTTTATACCATATTTTTATTTTAAGCGTCGTCATTATTTTAGCCATCTGGTTGCGTTAGTGACGGACATTTTTACATAGAGAATTTTGAATATTTTTTGCTTTTTATAGGTACCTCACTATTATTGCGCCATCTAGCCTTCGCTAGTGACGGACATACTACTTGTTACAATTATTTATTATGATAATGTCTATAGTGAATTATGTAGTACATTATTAAAATTATTATTGTTTAATCTTGGATGCTGCAACTTAACTAGCCTTAAGGTACGTTTATGTGTTTATGAGAAAATAATTTGTTGAACATGTGAGACATATTTTTTTGTTAATGGTTCTTAAAAAAATCATACTCTAAGACTAGACAAACAAATATTTACATCAAGCAATTTTGAGATTACTCAACATATATAAAATAAAATTCCTTTAATAGAGCACTGAAAATTATAACAGAATTTTTTTCCAAAATAACAGATATCCAAGGATATTCTCTTCGAGTGGTCAATTAACGACTTTAAAATTATTTTTAAAATCGTGTTAAAGCGAAGGGATAATTATTTTCATAGTCTAAAAATCATTTTTTTTCTTTATAAATACGAGACTTTACCAACATAAAATAGGATAGACTCTAAATATCACATATTGTGAATTATGAAAAATTCAGGCTGTATTTTCTGTCTTAAAATTTTGTACAATTTGTTTTGAGTTGGGATACGTTTTGACCGAAAATGCCAATTTTTGACTTGTTACAGTATAATACTAGGGCCACAATTTGTCTATGTGCAAGGGTTTTCATTGGCCATGAAAATATCTCGGCAAAGTTCGTTAACCATTTTGTTTAGAAATAGTGGCTTTTTAGTAATAAAAAAAATCGTATTCATTTGTTGTCGGGAAAAATATACAAACTTTCATACTTATACGAAATCTGATTCTGGCCAATCTTAGAAGAGATTTGTTTATAATTAAACAAAATTTCTACACAAAGAGGCAGGTTAAGAAACGTGTACATAAGAGAGCAAGTCAGCAAATAAATGAGAATAATAATTAGTTATAGTTAGAACTATTTCTGACTGATCTTTTCCCAATTGTATCATGTGTTGTGTCCATATAAGAATGTTTGTTTTGGGAATGAATTGCTTGTTAAGCTTCGTTTTGCAAATACACATGGAACTAGGAACTGGTCCGATTTCCTGCTAGCTTAAGCTTCCGCCGGCAGACAGTAAATTAGCCGGACGATGGAGACAGTGACGCAGCGCCGCAGCTAACCAGGTTAGCAGAGAACATAACTTCCTGCTGAATGGCAAAGTTTTGCTACGCTCTGGCCAGCGATAGTCTATGTAGATTTAATCTAACTCGTTAGGGAGCTTTTGAGGTTCCAGTGGATTTTCGTAACTTTGCCTCTATTCATTTTTCGCTCACTATTTTTTTATTTTAAAAAGTCAAAAAAAAAAAAACTAAAAATGTCACTGAAATGTTTTAATTATTAGTGTTATTGTAAAAAAAATAATATGAGTGTCATTACTTAGTATTGGGATAATGTACGCATAACATTAAATATTATATTCCAATATTATCAGATTACGAAAATCATATACCTATCTTAAGCGGAATCGGCAGTAAGATATGGAATTACTAGCTCTGGTCTATTTTGAGTAAAACAACTATTAAAAAAATATAAAGTATTCAAATTCGGCAATAAATACTACTACTAAAGATATACCTTAATTCTTAAAGAAGTAAAGGTCTATGCCTATTATTATTGTCTTATGAAATGAATTAGTTTCAAAGTATCTTGAAGACAATAAGTATAGACATCGATTGCTACAAAAAAAATTATACTAAATTTATCAAATATGAAGGACTGTTCATACCGAAGGTAATTACTAAATATGATCAAAGGACAATAAAATATGTAATACCAATAGTATTTAATCAACTTTTTTAATAAAATTTTATTAAAGACAATATTAAGAAAAGCCTAAAAGAAAAATTAATGGAATGACTAATCAATAATAAATATTTATACTGATTTTGTCGATTTATTACGATCATTTAAATAATTTGTCTTTAGTAGTGATGGTGTCTTTCTTCTTTATTTATATAAACTTTTGTTACTTTATTGCATTGCCTTGTTAACAAAAAAAATTTTTTGACAAGTCAGTTTTGCCGGAGTCGTCGGATCAGTGGGTTCTTCTTTGGCAAAAAAATGATGTAAATGATTAATTATGTATGAAACTATGCGTTGTAGAAATAATACATATTATGCAATTAAAGGCAAAGTACATATAAATCCTGCATCAAATAAACACACTTATATCATTTTTTATATTCTACTCGTTTACCTGGAGTAATCCAACATTATCAAAACTCAACAATTATTCGTATTCTTGACGATTATTTTTCAATAACACATAATATGACAAACAAATTATAGAAAAAATTAAAATTTCAATTGCATTAGTAAATTTAGTATTACCAACTACGATATTTGAATATGCTTAAAAGTTAGCCATCCATATAAAATTGTTTGTTTGTTTTATTTGTTAAATTATTTATAAAATATTATTTCTTAAAATGATATAAATGAAAAAATGTTTATATCTCTTTGACTTGAAAAAATCAAACGTTATATACCTGTCTACTCATATCTACCAGGCGTGTGCGGTCAGTAAGTGTACATGTATTGAAATGAGCTACTTCGTAAATTTAAAATAAATAAAAAAATTGCAAAAAAGGGGTAATCGAATATATGTTTTTTAAAAATAATATTTTGATAGATTTTGAATTAAATAATATGTCCATATTTATTAAATATCTTTGATGATATCTACATATTTATTTATATTTATTTTGTAGAAATTTCAGTTTAGCTTAGCTAATTTTAGAATACTGATTGCACGCCGCTATCATCTACATATAATTAATGTTTATTAATTTATTTATGTTGGTTAAGAATGTGTATTAATGCTGTTACTATACTCGTATTTATGTGTTCAACATTTGTACGCATCTAGTATATAATAGGTACTAGATATATATAGATTTATAATTAAACTCAATCATTTCACAAAATACATCCCACGTCCACCCTACTGTATGAACACCTACCCTAAGGCAGCTTCATTAATATTAATTTGCAGAATTAATATGCCGGACCATTAGATGTGTTTGGAATATCAATATGCATATCTCCTTCTGCAGCTTACGTGCATCCACTGATGGGTATTGGACCCTCTTAACAACCTCCTTTCCTCTCTCTCCTGTGTCAGTTCTGTCAGTCCTGTGTGTGTTCCAGCTGCTATCTGTAAAGATTTTTACATCGTCAGCTCAGCAACCTGCGGGATGATGCATTGTAAATTGCTTAGTTTTTGGATAGGAAATGTGCGGATCTAACGGAACAAAATCTTTATCAAGCAAACATGTAATTTTTAAAACCAAATTTATTAATCAATTAGAAAGACATACAGAAAAATCAAATTAATTTTAAAATATTTGACTTCTATCGGGATTCGAACCACGGACCTCCGCCTATCCGGGGCAGGTGTGTTATCCAATTACGCTATAGCGGCCTCGTACATTTCCGTGAATATATCGACCCTATCTGTAAGTCTCATTTATTGATTGATTAACATAATATTATCCCGTTTTAGAGCAATCCACTTTTTCTGGTACGGTAGGCACAAATTATTTTGTGTAACTGCCGCTAGGAGATGCCAGAATTAACCGTTGTAATCCATTTTTTATTTTTGGACACATTTGATACAACACAATATATTATATTCAAGAACACACTCTTATTGTGAAGTTGCATTTTTTCAGAACAAAGTTCTGTGAAATTCAAGACCAAATTTATTAATCAATAGAAAGACAATAAATGAACAAAAAAAAATTAAACAGTTCAGATTGTTAGTTAAATAAGTATAAATCACTACCAGATTTTAGGTCTACCGGTTTCGAGACGTACCCGTTTCTTTGTCAGGACCAACACTACACTACTACGTTCACATCACGCATGTGATAAATATTGGTAAAAAAATAACAATATTATGGTTGTGGTGTATAGTATTGTGAAAATAGTAGCGTAGTGTTGGTCCTGACAAAGAGACAGGTACGTCTCGAAATCGGTAGACCTAAAATCTGGTAGTGGTTTATACTAATTTAACTAACACTCTGTTATAATGTCTAACCATAAAGTGAATGCTTTAAATATTTAAATTATTAATAATATTTAAACAGTTTTTTTCAAAATCTTGTTACAAAAGTCTACTGCCCGCACGATCCGAGTTCTCGTGTTGATTCGCCTCCGCTTTCTCTCGGTGTGGTTGTTCTGCTATGACTCGACACTTTGCCAAATTGAATTGCATCCCCCAGTACCCTGGGGTACCCCAAACCGGGCGGATAATATATACTACACTATAATATGGACGTAGATTATTCTGCATTTACTGCCAACGTTAAGAAAAACACAGGCCTTCATATTAAATGCTAAAAACTTAACTTACGAAAGTGCAAAGGGCGCATGGTTCTCGAGTGAATTTTGAGTCTCAGAAACAGGGTTGGCATGTGAAAAAGGCGTGCGAATTTATGGTTCAGGTGTGATGCTTGTCAGTATCATTAGTACTTTTCTTATTAGCTCCTGGTTTTGCTATCCATACTGTACTATTTTCTCTGTTTTCAGTTCTCAGCAATTATGGTGCTCTCCGGAAGGCGAAACCTTTTGAAATTGCGACTTGCGTGACTATAATAATCTGCCAGTATAATAAGTTGATATCAGATATTTTAAGAATTTTTAACGTTTTTTTCGAAGGCTTATCGGGTAAAATGTGACAAGAATCTAAGTTTAACAAACCGCATCAAAAGTTACGTAACATTTTATAGAAAGTTTGTTACAGGTTTCTAATTTAAGAAATAAACATTTCTTCAGAAAAACACCTAAATTTGAAATCAAATTCACAAAGTGTTTGCAGGTATCGAAACAAAATACAATGATCTGTATACGAGATGTGTACATGAATAAAATTTTGTTTTCTCGGATCGTGAGATTTGTAAGTACAGATCGATAGGAATCACATAACGTAATAATAACTGTATATAATAATAAAATTGAAATTTAAGAAAACTAAATTTAATTTAATAAAATGAATGAATAAAAAAAAAATGGCGCCATAAAAATCTTTCCGCGATAAGCAGAATTGCCAATTCTGATTCCAATATAAAATTTTGGAATATTTGGAATATTTTTTTAATCTTTTGTCGTTTTTGCTCCCTCTGATTGATCCCTATTCTTCTTTTACTTCTAAACAGATTCTGCATCTGGTAGAGCAACTGTTCTTGAATATTTTCCCCGGATATCATCTTTTTCTCATTCTTTCTTACAATATGATAACATAAATTTATAATACTTGAGGATATGATCAAAACATTTTCTGTTTCTTTTCATTATCATTTGTAGAATAAATCAATTTCCTTTTATTTCTTCCAAAACGTAGTAATTACTTTCTTCTTCCGTCCAATTAATTGTCGTCACTCTTCTACATATCTACATTTCAAAGATTCCCTGTATTTTGTTTGTATCAGTGAATCAGTATAGGTATACGTTCCACAAAATAAATAATAAATACAGACGCGAACACGTGTCACACCAATCTCCAAGCCCAAAAAGAATAATGTAGAATGTCCTTCCGTAATTTCCTACCTAATAGCAGATCTCATTCCGTCTACAAAATTATTATTTCAAAATTGTTATCAAATAAAATGGAATCATTGAAAAAATATTTAGATATTATTTAATATTCCAGTTAAGCGAAAATTAAAACTAATAATTGCAACCATTACTATACCGCCTGTCATTAGTATAAATCATTAAAAAATTATATAATTCTCTACGTAATAATTATTATCCCTAACGCCACCAGATGGCTCAAATATTAATGATGTATAATATAATAATGAGATATAAGAAGCACAAAAAACATAATTCTCTATTCAATAATGCTCATCAATAACCTTATCAAGACGCTACGCCATTCTAGATAGCGCAGTTCTCACAGTATTAAGTGGCGGCCGAAATATATGTAATAAATGTACGTCATTTTCGACGGATCATCTTTTTTTCCGTTGGAAGCGACTATTTTTTTAATATTTTTATTTGAATAAATAACTAAATACTTATTCTACAGGACCCGGTGAGTAACGTAGATGAAACCCTTTCTTCCCCCTTTACCCCAGCCTCGTCACACGATACATTTAATACACAAAACAACACCATTTGACAGATCATATCCAACCTTTTTTTTTCACTGTGTTCTTCATTATGCTTTACTTTGTTCTTTACCATGTTATTATTATTGCTTTATTAATCTTTTACCATACTCTTTTATTTTCTATTATGTTTTTTTTTTATTATGCTTTCACTTTATTTTATTATTGCTTACTATGATTTCCGATCACGTCATTATTGCTATACTACGCTTTTATTGTGTATTTGCTATGCTCCTACTATGCTTCATTATGTTTCTTTGCTCTACTGTTCTCTATTTTTACCTATACTATATTTCTGTGCCATACAGTTTTGTTTTTATTATAGTGCTAATAAACTCGTATTTTGGTTATTCCTGAACCAGTGTTTGATCCATCGGTTATGATTTCTTTGGACACGAAACTTTTATGTTTTTATTTTTTTTTTCTACGTTTCGCGCATTTTTTATTTTATTATTATTTGGTATTAGATATTGTACATTCATTTTACAAATGAAGATTTATTATGCGCGGGACAATGAAGGTTTTGCGCGACCGACTCGCCCGTCTTTGCGTGTTGTATTGACGAAAACCGAGCGAGGAGGTCACTTTAGCATAAAATGCCAACCAGGCGGCGAACGTGCTGGGCCGATATGGACGCTTTTGCGCGTAGAACGGTTCAGGGTATGTGGTGGGTCCCCCCTTCAGACTTATCCAAATTTTGCATACTCACTCTCTAGAAACCGACTTGTGAAAGTATCTCATTTTTGGCGGGATACAGCTAGTAATTTGACGGAAAATGTGTTTTTGAAAATGAGATTATCATTGAAGATGTTCCTTTTTGCTGGGGCGCAGTTACGATACGACCTATAAGTTATTCAGTTTCCCGGAGAATCGAATAATTCGATCTGTTGTTGAGGAGATTTCACGGCACTGTCGAGACAAAGTAAACAATTACGTCCTGCGATGCTTGTTGCTCTCCGCTGTGTAAACTCCATCTTGGGATTTCGCCAAGATTTCAACTCTAAATGGGGACACCTCCAAAGAAAGTACACGATCAGAAAGCACAGGGCAATACAAATATGAATTAGATTTTTTAAAGATATATTATAGATGTCGGACGGACGAACAGAGAGACGGATAGATGGACGGACAGACATACAAAGAAATTATTATAATTGCGATAACTGTCAACATTTCATCCAAACTATAAAGAATATTGTTTATTCAAAATTTAAAAAAAAAGAGCTGTACGAGACACCATGTTGCATGTCGTAAAATGAATATTTATTTACAGCTGACCGTATCACAACTTAAAACAAATAAGATCTATTTTAAATTAAATGGCATAAAAGTTTCAGGTTATGTCGTCAACAAATGTATCAAAACTTCAACTATTGAAAATAGTTCTTGAATGATTTCCGCTGTTAAAGGGTTATTCCTTGTTATCTGTTAATGTATGTGTTATATCGTATAAAGTATTACAATTTATTTATTAAATCTTTTGCAGGGGATTTAGACGCAGTGTTTACTTGTATTTTCTGTACCTACAAAGCTTGGGGGAGATGGGGGTAGGTGCATTGTTTACTATTCCGGCGATGTCAGCTCGTTCGATCGAGCTAATGTACTGAGAAATCTCCCATCGGAATAAAAACACAACAGTGGATAGGTATCCTGTTTATACACTGCCTGGCGGGCATCCTGCAGACTCAGTACTTATTTATAGAACCTTTTAAAGCAAACCATTACTCGTTCGAAGTGGTGTCTTCAGATTAACAAGTAGGTTCTGCTGGATTTTTTATCTCGAGCCTTACTTGCAGTTCAAACGTAGGAACAGTGGTATCTTGGGATTATATAATAAATAGGGTTATCCGTGCGATGCATCGAATTATTTGAATTCAATTACATTTTGTTTTGTTACACTCGACCGAATATAATCGACCGAAGATATGCAGATGTCGTGGCTCAACTGGAGAAGTTTAACACTTTGTTGATGTTGTTATTGATTAATAAAAAACATCTTGTTGATTAATAAAAAATGATAATTCTTATTATCACTGTTTCGAACAAAATGGTTAACAGTTTAATACCTTGTTCGGATCTGAAGGGAATAATTACCTTTGTTACACTAGTCACAAAATGAGTTTCAAACTATAGGCAAAATATAACATAGATGCTTCTCCTGTAAAGTCTTTATTGATTCTGATTACATTAAATAATATTCAAAGGGCTTTAGATAGCACTCACCCACGGTTCCACAAATCGTCCGAGCGCCATCCGTTAGATGGTACTCTGACATGCATTCCTTAGTTAGTGAGTCATAAATTGGAAATACCAGTACAAATAAAAATATCCTGATAAATATAACTTGATTCCTGCATACCATATATTAAGATCCGTAATGCTGGCGGAAGCGCTGCAAGGAGAATAAAGAATAGAGGCTGAGTTAGTTTGGTCGTGAGGAACATACGAATAAAGAGAGGAAGGTAAAGAAAATATATAAGTCGAGTTTGGAAGACTTTAGAAAAAGAAGGCATCTGCGAAAGACCTGACACGATTAGATAAACCAAATATTGGAGGATTGCCCTGTTAAAAGCTACAACAACCGAAGATCATTATATTCATATAATAATGTAACATAATATGATAATTATTTAGATGACATTACGTTATACTATCATGCACAAAATATGCTTTTGTTTGTGCTAAACTAAGCAAAATGAACAAGACCATGCGGGTGCATGAATATGGGCGAAACAAAAATGCTGTATAGAGTATGGCTCTCTGTCTGCCCCTCTGAGGAACGGCGTGATGATTAATTTGTAAAAAAAATCAATTTCAACCACTAGCCCTAATTAATAAAACATAATTAAAAATCTCAGAAAATAGTTTAAAATACTTTTGCACCGTGATTAACATTAATTTGAAAAGTTTGATTAGGTTTGATGGATTTGATAATTATAGAAACATAATATTCATCTTCTCGGATTGCACGATTAAGACCTGTACCGTGCAAATGGGTTTCCTGCGAATCATCGACACTCTTTTTAAGCTTTCCGCCAAGCATTATTGAATTCTTATATCTTTTTTAAAAATTCTTTATCCCTTTGATCTTTTCATTGCATCTTTTACATTTGTTTCTTTATTCTATTATGTGCAATATATAGTATTTTAGGTTAATCAAGCAAATTCTTATAATTGGCTCAATATTTTTATTTATCATATGTTGCCTTTTTAATAAGCTGTTAGAATTCCAAATAAATAAAAAAAATCTTTATGATTTTTATCTTTTTAAATCTACATTGTAAATCTCTACTTTATTCAACATCAATATAAGAATGACGAGTGTGATCGAAATCAATATATCAAAAATGCTCAGGAATAATCTTCTCCTTTTCTTTCAGCGATCTCACAGAACTTACTGACAATAGTTTTTTTTTTTTACAAAAAAAAATACGGGAGACCCGAAGGAGCTTAGAAAATTTCATTGTCATATATAGTATCAAATTTGTCATATATAATATCAAAATTTGGATGGCAAAAGTAAATTTATATTAAATTATATTCTTATTTATAATTATGTTTGTTACTTCTTTTTTACCCGACTGCGTGATGCAAAGGAGGGTAATGTGTTTATAAATGAACCATTAAGTCCAGAAAGGACAAACGCAATATGTATAAGATATGTATGAGAAAAGAATTTGGAACAAAAATATCATAAAAATAACACAAGATTGACAAATTTCAATTTGATCGGAAAAACATACTATTATGAATAAAATGCCTGAAGCTCATCTAATTTCGGGACCCAAATATTCAACCATAATATCAATTCTGAATATTTTGGGATTAGGTGTACTTACCCCAGGATTTATAAACACTATAATTTCCATAGTGCAGCGTAACAAGCGTTTCTTGATTATATTTTTTGTTTAATACATAGTAATATTAAGCCTAAAATAACAATGGTGACATGGCTCAATTCTCGCACAAATTTGGTAAAGGTAATCTGACGTTTGTCCGTGCCGAAAAAAGCAAATGGAGAGATTTAATCCTTTACAGATTCGAAAGTAATGCGATAATTGGCAGATTTTCCGCATTTTGGGGAATTTTTTGCTTTTGCAAAACAGGCGGATTTCGTCCCAAAATGCCCCCATTGTCCCGGCGCTCCCGTCGCCCGGCCGTATCCCTTAATACCTGTGATTATGACAAAATTGACGTATAGTTGACATATTAGGGGATGAAAAAGCACGCGTTGCGAATTATTAATGTGAATTTAAAAAATACGCCGATAGCAATATTCCTGAACTAATTTGAATCCATTCGTCCTGGAATTGAGACCGTAATCCATAATTGCGTTTCAATTCGTTAATATTGAAACAAACTGACTCTAAAACGGACTAAAAATATTGTAAATATTCTGAAATATTTTTTAATATTGTCTGATAATTATTAATTAATACTATGGTTAACTAATTATCAGGGGCGTGTAGTGGGAACATCGCAGCATGACTTTTACGTAACCAATTATTTGGGAAAAAATCGGAATACAACATATATTTCGTAATATTTCTATCACAATTGTTATCATAGCTTTCATGTTTTGATGTATCATAAAAATCTGTAGCATAAATTTGTGATTTATATATTTTTTCCAAAATATACGTTTACAAAAAAGTCTATGCTACAAATGCTACAATGTTCCCACTGCATGCGCCTGCTAATTATTGTATGCACAATTTTATATATAATGTAATAGAATATATTTTTGTGGCCCAAATGAACATTTTAAAAAATATCTTAGAATAATAAATTGAGATGCAAATCTTTAAAAAGTATGATGCATTCTAAAAAAAAAGAAAATTACGTGAGTGAGTATATAAATTTTAACATTATTTGAGATTTTTAATTAATTAGCAAAAACATATTTTATTTAAAATTATTTAGATTGCACATACCATTCTAGCGACGCTGAGTATTTTATTTATTGAAAAAGAATTTATATTCTGACTTTTAACAGTTCATTAAAAGTGTGTATGGTTTCTAGGTGCTGGATGTTAAATCGGAAGAATTTTAATGACCGCCTCCATTTGTCGATCGATTATTCGTGTTTGAGTTATTTTGTATTCACCTTGGTTAGAAAGTTAGCAATAGGAATATTAGACAGTGTGAATTAAAAAAAGTGAACCTACTTGAGCCTTACTAAAATTATTGTACATTGGTTTACAATACATGCAAGGCAGAGAGAAAGTATGTAGCGAAACGATATAGATAAATTCGGGTTCGGCAAAAATAATTAAGAGTGTTTGTCGGTTTGCATGAAAGTTGACCCCTAGTGGTAGTCGATGTTTCTTCAATCATAAATCGTGCCATCATCGCCTCGCCAGATGCCGCCCTGTGTCCGCTTTACCATTAGCTCATTTCATTTGACCATGTTAGGTTTTTACATCTCTCTCTTTCACTCTGAATTTATAATGTATCTGAAGAGGAAGTTATCATCTTACTTATCATAGTTTTATGAATGACTATAGTTGATGGATTTTAAATGTACATTTTGTAAAACGTTAGTGAAAACGTATATTATGTAGTAAATTGAAAAATAATAAATATGATAAGTTTGTTGGTATGGTAATCCTATACACTATATTTTATATTAAATAATAATTAGAGAAGAGTTAAAGTAAAATCATGAAATAGATGCCTTAGAAACTTAAAATATACTGTTAAACTTAGTTTATTTCACGTTAATTTACACAAACAACTTAATTAATCCCGCCTTTAGATCATAAACAAACTTGAAGTACACATTAATCTCAGTTGCACGACTTTCTACCATACCAGTAAGAAAAGAACACATCTTTGTCTGATTTATATTGTAATAATGTATTATATTAATTTAGTTATTTTATTTCTCTTCATACCAGTAAGAAAAGATCACATCTTTGTCTGATTTATATTGTAATAATGTATAATATTAATTTAGTTATTTTATTTCTCTAGTTTGGTACAGGTTATTAAAATCCCGTTATTTTTCATAATTATTTATTATTATAAAATATATATTACTAATATATACATGTAGGCATTTAGCTTATTTCAAAAGTTGCAAATAAATTCTATTATTACATACAATAATTCTCCTATGAACGTAAACGTTAAGTTAATATAAATATTTGTTGATAACTCAACTCTCCATATAATAATAGAGATAAAGTTGGTTATTTAGTGTTTTTGTTCACTTAGTAAACGCCTACGGCATATATTTTATCAATTCAGTTCAATAAATTGGCGTTGGATGGTAATTTAAGAGCTTGCAAAAATATTTTTTTAATACACCATATACCTAAACACTCAACGTAGATACATTTTCCCTAGGTATATAAACAAATCTATTCTGAACTAAGTGTTATTAGCTGTAAAGTTTTCAGTAATCCTTGGCCCATCTAGAAAATTTGAAACAGTAATAGATGGATTTGTTGGGCTAAGAAATAACAACGGTGACTTACTTGAAAAACAATTCTATAGATCTCAGAGATGGCAGTTTATATATATCCTTGGTCATTAGAGTGAATATAGGAAACTCATTGTAATGAATATATGTCAATAAAGTGATTCAATGTACATCACACACAATGCTCGAATAGTTTAAAACCTACAGGACCTAAATATGGCAAGACATATTATAGATATCTCATAAAGACGAAGCAATTTTTTATATGGGATAGAAGGTATGCAAGTCTTTTTGGGTATTTATAGGGCTTACAACCTATCGTACGGCTGTCTTAAGTGATCACTTTACACAATGTAACATTTGAGTCGTACGATAAACTCCCTTTACTTTACACAATGTAACATTTGAGCCGTACGATAAACTCACAAAAAGACTTCCATTCATACTTTTCCATATAATAAATAGATTTGTCTGATATATCTTTGAGATATCTATAATATATCTTTAAAATGATGTCCCCTGGTAATGAAATCCAGTATTGTGTTCTTGAAAAATTTAAACAAACTCAAAATATTCTGAATACTAAAAATAACAATTGTCGAGAATAAAATGTATGGTGGATTTAGTATATTTATAAACTCAGGTGCAACGATTGCTCTGCATAGGAAAAATAGCTAGGAATATAAATACAAGAGTCATTGAACAAAAATAATGCTTAAATAGTGTAGGCTATTCAGAATTTTCAATTCATTTAATAGAAAAAAACACGCATTTAACCAATAGTAGATGTACTTCATAGAAATGACATAGGTATTCGTCTCAATAATTTAGAAGCTTTAGAAATAAAAAAATCATTAAAAACAAATAAAAAATATTTACTTAATAAACAACTAGATATATCGCATAGTCCAATTCTAGATATATTTCCCTTCCAATCAACTACACCCACCCATACCTACTCCCTTTCACCCAACCCCCACCACAGTTGACGTTGTCTCTTTCTTCCCTTAATGCTTTTCGATTGTTCGTAATTCTGTTTTTGTTTAGTTAATACTAAACCCTGATGAAGACTCAGTTGTGAATTGAAACTAGTTGGTTTAAAGTGGTGTTAAACAAAAAGTTATTTTATTTCAAGATAAAGGAAACATGATTGTGGAAGGGATAGGTACATAATATCTAGAAATTAGTACATTTTAAATTGGTAATCTACGGTGACTGCATTCAAAATATTTCTTTTAATTTTTGGGATATTGCTGCCTTTGCTTTTGTACCCCACATATAATCTACTTTCAATGTGGTTAGACTATATTGAAGACAATATTGAAGAGGTCAATATCGATACAATAATCGTTAAGTGCGAAATAAAAATGTATTTTGGGTATGGGTTATTTTTTTCCTCGGAATATGCAAGAACATATTCTGTCGGGTTTGTCTATTAAGCTGATCTCTGAGTTTATCTCCATATCGAAATCTGTACACGGTGCTAAGATTTATCTCAACTCGAAGCCAGTTTTTTCATTCCTCTTGTCGCTAATAAATTTTCGTGTCCCATTACGAGTATCGCGATCACACCCTCTCTTCCGTATTCCAACAATTCCAACTAATTCTGGACTACGCTCTCCTATAGTGAGAACGTGCAGAGCTTACTACGCTCTATTAGCCGAGGTCAGTGTACACTTTGTTCCTTCAGCAATACTAAAAAGCCTAGTAGGCAGTATGCAGTTTAAACATTTTATTTTAATTTTATTTATTCGTGGGAAACTAACAGTACATATAAAAATCAGATTACACATGATTATCATAGTATAGAGACCATCTTACAAGTTTCCACAGAGTTAACATGTTATATTTATTTATTTATTTATTTAATGTTCATGGAAGACCAACAGCACAAAAAAAAGCATAGAAAACATTGATACAATATAGATGGCCAATTACAGGTCTCCACATTTAGCACCACATATATTAACATATAGCAACAATAACTTCAGTTATACAAAAAAAGTGAAATTTTTAAGTTTCGAAAAAACTATGAAAGTCAAAGAATTGAAGGTAAAAGGGGAATCATTTGATTTTGAGACATGATTTTTTCCTGTAGGGTATAGATTTAAATTAGTATTTCACTCGCTATAGCCAGTCAAAAATGACGAATTTAATCTATGCAAAATAAACAAAATAACGTATCCGAAGCTTATCGGTTTTTAAAAGAAACTAGCTGTTACTCGTCTAAAATGACGGAATATCGGTTCGCGTGTTTGCTAAGCCCTAGTATACATTTATAGTGTATTTTTGGCGGTCCACGGAGAGGCGGTCGTAGCAACATGCGTGAAGCGGCCGGTTCGGTGGCTCGGAGATCAAGCCCCATTTCCGGCAGTTTAATTTGTTTTTTTAGTCGCGAATTCGAACCAAATCACTATCGAACGTTACACTAAGTTACGGGCGGACAGACACACTGACGTATAGACAGACAGACAGACGGACGGACAGAAGGATAGACAACGAAATTATTATATTTGATACTTTGCTTAGTTAATAACTTTTTTGAAATTACATATTTGACTCAATTGCATTTCTGAACATACTAGGCCAGACTCGAAAAACACTTAATAAATCATTCGCTTCTGTCGATCGCTGATCGCAGTTCTTAACTTGGACTTGCCTGTCCTTCGGCGTCGAGCTATTCTTCGGTATATACCTACGGCTGCTCCATACATTTCTAAGATAATTCAAGGAAGCTCCCTGGATGTTATTTTCTTTATCGTAAAACTATAAATTTGTTAATTTTTATTTATTTAGTTAAACGCCCTTCATTTTTATATGTAGTATTTTAAACACATAACATAATGTCACTCGCTTCTAAAACTATAAATAAATGGTAAAAAGTCGAAATTGAATTCTTCCGAATAATCTAGAAGATTTTAGAAAGAACTGGAATACGCAAAATTATACCAAAAGTTTGGAGGGAAAACATTTCGTATAAATATTTGAAATACTCTTGTGTCAAAATCAAAGAAACGAGCGAATAGAAGTGAACTGTGCGATTAACAATAGAAATAGTCGCGAATAAACAGGCAATACACGAAATGGCGCCAATAAGAAGTAAGTACCTACCTATTCGTGGAATATTTTAGTAAATGCAGCAATTACTTCGAATTGCGAAAAAGTGTTCCAGTTAAGTTTTTGACAAGTGTCTTTGTATATAAATAGACAATAATATAAATTCTTCATATCTATTCCATGGAAATAGACAATTTGAGGCAGTGGAACGGATACTGATGAACACAGTTATAAAATTATGTAAGTATACCATCGTGAAACCTGTTAATAGTAAGTACAGTAGCATTGTGATGAAAAATATCTCTCATAAGTATTTTAACGGGAATCTTTCCACAATGCAGACGCGTGTTTGTTCTGCCATTGTTGTCTTTTATCTTCTTCCAACCTTTTGCTGTACACAGAGATTCACAAACTATTTACAAGAATTTCTTAAATAAAATGCGTGGGTTTGCCACATATATTTACGTTTGTGATATTCGGATGTTCAATATACACATGTTTATGTATTCTGTTATTTCATTTAAATAATTTTACTACTCGGTATTGCCCGAGATTTGGATTCTTTTGTATTAGTTCCTTGCCCATAAATTGCCATTTTATAATCCTGGCAAGTTTGAAGGTCGATATCTTACAGTGGACTTGAAATTGCAAATTAAAATGAATGTTATATTAAAGCTACGACACTTCTTTTTCAAAAATAGTTATTTATTTATTTTCTATCGTTTTTTTTATTTGATGTCACTATGTGTGCAACCATGAAAACATAAAAAATTTGCATTATTTTCGAATATGAGTGAAACGTTAGTTCCTTCGTGGTGCTAACGCTGCAAATACGATACGAAATATCAACGATAAGTATAGACCAGGTACTGAAAATAAACGCATGGTGCGTTTTTTGTTTGATCGTTTCCGTTTTGGAAATTTAGACCTCAACCACGAATACCGTTAACAACTGGAGACTAAAATCGATAGTGACAAATTGAAAGCTATAGTAGAAGCGCATTCATCTCAAACCATGTCAGAATTAGCAACAATCTTTTAAATTATATTTATTAATTTACGTCAAATTGCACAGCAACAGCAAACTCATGTCAAGGCTTGCCTTAATTTATTGAGTCGGCACATATATGAAGGAATTATATATCAGATTGTTACTTATGGTAACAAATTAAACCTGTGTGATACATCAGAAACATTTTTTGCAATAGTTGGACCCAGAGAAGGCAGCCAAACTATATCCCAAACGTAAATTCAGTCAAAATAAACTGATTGTGACTGTATTTAACTGTAACTGGTTGCGGATATTTTATACGAACCGTATGTTTTGCCGAGAGACGATTCTCGACGTTTCGTTGAATTCGTATTCAACGTCATCAGGAGGACGACCTTTACCGGCGGAGGTAGAGGGCGGACTGATTACTGCTTTTGAGGGCGTAAATTATATGCACTTTGTTGTGGAGTGTTCACTTGTTTTACAATAGAGTTCGCCAGGGTGCAATATGTACTAGTGACAGTTAAATATGTCTAACGACCGTAATAACAAACTTAACTCTGATTGTGACTGAATGATGGACCTTCTCCGGCATTATTAATTATAGCTTCTTAAGATCTGGCTTAATCTGGGTTAACTGCAGAACTATGTTGTCAAGAATTTAAAATGGTAATGGACAAGCTCGCTATAAAAAAACGAGACTTGTCAATTGCTCTAGTCCACTATGTCTCTACATCAACGCTCGTCCACACTCCGCACAATATACTGTCTTAAAATTACGGGAGCTTCGACTGGGAACTTACAGATCTTACTTGCCAGACCTTCCACCGACTAATTTTCATTTTTTTGGATAACTTTGACTTTTTATTTTATTTTTTTATTTTGGGAATCTCAACAGTATACAATTTATTATAATAATACATAACGTATTGCGTAATTCGTAGACCAATTATAGAAATCCACGGCATAAAATGTTAAGTCAAGCAATAAAGAGAACATATATTAAATAGAGGGATAGGAGTGGGAGTTAGAGGGGGAAGTGGAGGGAGGTGTATGGGATTGTGGCTGAGTGGAGTGCGAGTGTATTCTGTGCGTGACGTTGTATACAGATATAGGGGTATATATAAAGAGTGATGAGAGTTTGGCTGTGGTGTGTGTATGATGATGGTCGGTCTCAGTTAATCCGGTGAAGATATAGAAACAAGTAATATAAGCAGTTTAAATACGATTTTTACATGGGTAATACTTCAACTCGGATGAGGCGGTGAAAAAAGATTCCCGTCTATGAATGATCTACCATTAAAATGGCTAAATTACACCCATAACATGGCCAATACTTCGTTTAAATAAATATAAACTTTTCATTAAAATATTTTTGAATTTTTCTATATAAAACAGAAATTTCATAGGTAACGACCTAATATAATAATTTTGTATTTTCTAATCGTTCAATGAAATACACTTAAAAGATTGATAAAACAAATTAAGTAGAGCAATTAAATTTTTTTCTCAGTACATATCAAAATTTCTTTTGAATAACGAACAAAAAATATTGATACCTGGTTTATTTTTTAATGATGAGATATTAAAAATCTTCATTTCTCGCGATAGAAATAATCTTGCCAGTGAAAATAATCGCGTTTGCTGCTGTTTTATTGAAGGCAGATTATTAGATTATTTGGAGGCCCTCGAAGTCCTGGTTTTCGCGTGTTCCGCATTTGATTCCCGGTGAGATTTTCTTTGCGTTTTTTGCGTATTACTTTAAGCTTGTCTTATAAAAGCGTAAAAAATTGAAAATATTTTTTTTTTCGCAGAAAATAAATAATCCATTAGCCACTGTGATGGGCTTTAAACACTAGTTTAGGTCACTCCCCTTCTATAAACTATGAAAATTATAAAGAATTCATGTAAATGAATCCACTAAATTTTGTTGTTTTCAGTTTTGTTTTTTTAATCTTCAAGCCACCAAGAAAAATGTAATACTTCTTACTACGATATTCCTCTACTGTTCCCATTACTCTTCCCACCGAAGGTTTTCTCTTCTCTTTCAAGAAATTATTGCATTATTAAAATATTTTTCATATCATATTAAAGCTGGGTTTAACGGTGCGTTTTGCGAACTAAGCAGAAGGAATTTTATTATATTAAAAAAGTTTATATAGTATGTTACATTGCTTTCGTGTTCATATAATACTAGTTTTGAATTGAGTTGTATTTTATAAGCAAAACTATCTGGTTTTGCTGGAGATTATAATTTTTTTTGTATATAATATTTTTGAAATTCACTGATAAATGCTGAAAAAATTGATGCATATAAAATTTTTTTTTTTTTTTTTTTCACAAATCATTCATTCAAAGTGAGACTCAATGCATCGATAGATTTTATTCGGCTTCTTCTTTAAAAGTACCCTTTATTTGATTTTTTTTTAAGATTTTATGTTCTTTTTCGAAAGATTTTTCTTGTTGTAAAATATGAATTATTTTTTGATAATTCGATGGGAATTTTTAAGTAGCATATTTCTGATGATAAAAATAACGCTGAAAGCTGAAAATAAACGCATTTTATCCAAAATTCTCAATGGAATAAGCCGTATTTAACGTTACTAGAATTTCATTCCAAAAATTCCGCTTTATGATAATAATTAAGGGTACAAATACTAAAAAAATCATGTTTTTAATAAAGATTGGACAGAGTTGGGAATTTGCCAAAATCTGAAGCAGACAGGTAATTCGTTTTGATCGTTTTGTTTGATATCAAAATATTCCATAGGATAATTATACAATAATAAATTATATATTGTTTGGATGCGAATTAAATCTCAACACAGTTGCAAGAAGAGGGGTCAGATTGATAATGGAATGATTAGTAAGGTGAGGGTGGACCCACAATAGATCCATCAGAACATCCATTTTTGTTCTCACTGACAGCGATACTCTATTGTCTGCCGGCCTACCTACGTCAACAATGTTTGTACAGTACCGGGGGTGTAAGAAAAAATGATGGAATAAGTATTTTATGAATTTAAACACATTTATAGATATACCTACATAAGCTGCGAAAGCATCAACATTATAATTTAAAAGTAATAAACTTCTTTTGATATTAATTATTGTGATGTTCTTATTATCTTGTCGTGACTTCGGGATTCTCCAATAAAAGAGGTTGTCAGTTACTCTTGGTTTATTGATGGCAAAAATACGTTATACAGTGGTTACAATGAACAACAGCGGTCTGTCTCGATATAATGGTAGAAAAAGACCATAGGCGACATGCGCGCGACCTTATAAAGCATTTGCTCTCTCTTTCATGCTTCGCGACATACGTCCCTCAGATCTATTACAATTATTTGTTGAATGTTTGATTAATTATTAATTAATTTAAAAAAAACACTCAATGTGTATACCTAATTGAAAGATTTGGCAGATAATTCGTGGTGCAACATTATAATTCAAAATATTGTAACGAGGGTAAAAAGAATCACGCACTCGTGTCAAGTGACAGTTGTTTGAAATGATCACAACACTACCGAAGATTCCAGAACGGCCTAGCGTAATCTACGGCTTACGGGAAGCATCGAGAAACATCTATAAAAGCCTGGAAGCCACGAGAAAGTTCTCGTAAACACTGGAAACGCCTGGAAGGCTCGATATCAGCATTAGCAGATATAAATAGAACCGCTCGCGGGAGTAACGTACTAGGACTCCATTGTGCACCGTTAGTCTAATTTATTAGTGGTACATATATAAGTACTTACTGTGCATTATTGAATTAATTATTGTTGACGGACTAGACAGCTTCCATATTATTCATTATTAATTTTTTTTTCCTGAGATAAAAAATGCTTTTTATGATTGAGAAATTTTCCTTCCAAGTAACGTAGAATGGTTGCATCTAAATCATCAGGAAGGACGAACAGTGTTTTTCTTGTGAGTAATGGTTGTTACGACGTGTGAGATATTACATCAAAGGCGTTTTAGATAGGGTACCGCGAGCCTTCTACAGTGAAAGAATACTATCCCAGACCCTTCATGGAACAACTTTATCTACCCTTTCATCAACATCAATTTTGTCTAAATTGTCGGATTTTTTTTATATCTAAGAACAAAATTATCAAACATAAAATTCAATTTTTTAAGTGTAGCTGTACAGTATTTAGCAATGAGATGATAAATAATTATTACGAGAAAGTTTTTTTAAAAAATATTTTAAGAAATTAAATTTCGAGTACAAAATGTACATTTTTAGTTAATTTTTTATCACCCTGAGGAAGAAAATGATTGTTTCTGAAAGCAGTTAGATAAATATATAACATAAAGTGTATATATAAACAGTTAATAGGTTATATAAAAAGTTAATAATGAATTTGATGATAGTAACTACCCCTGTCTGTATATCATAATTATCATAATTATATGATGTTCATTTTTCCCAAATTAAGCGATGTGCTCAATGCTTGTTTGTTAAATATCTATTAGGGTAATTGTAATTTTTATGATTTCTAAAATGTCAATATCACCTGACATTTGAATCAAAATTTTATTTATTTATTTTAATGTGTTTGAAATAATATTTTTTGATGGAATTTTGTTAATTTCTCGATCACTGTATATTACAATTAAGAGTACCTAATTAGAGTAAGAAAACTGATTCTTAATTTATTTGCAATCAAATCAGAAATTGTTAAGAAAAATATTAAAAGTGCTACTAGAAGATTTATCATGTTTGTCATGCAGTTTTGATAAGAAAATTATTCCAAAAAATTTGACATAAATATGTAGTTAATTTTAACTTAAATTTTAGATGACACCTCATGTCGTAAGGACACGATATGATATGAATTGGACATTATTTAATTTTATTTTGATAAAAACTATACAAATAACATTCGAACATATCATTTTGAAGAGGTCTATCTTATAATATTAACATAAAAAACAGAGAAAAATAAAAATAAAAAAAAAAAATTTTAGGTTCTAGAAAATAAAAAGTATAAAAAAAGTATTACGTAAAAAAAAATTAAAATAAATATTAAACTCAGAATATTTTTGAGTTTGTTCAAATCTTTCAGAACAGTGCTGGATTTTTGTCACAGAGACATTATTAATCAATTAATGTATATTATAAATATCTCACAGAGACGAAACTGTATTTCTTATGGGAAAGTAGGTATAGAAGTCATTTGGGTGTATATAGGACTTACGACCTTATCACCTGTGATCACTTAAGCCAACCATACGATAGGTCGTAAGTCCTATGTACACCCAAATGACTTCTATACCTACTTTCCCATGAGAAATACAGTTTCGTCTCTGTGAGATATCTATAATATACATTAATTGATTAAATATTAAACAATTAAAAATAACATTCATGCTCTTATGTCTCATGCGCTGATGTCAGCCCTGATGATGGACTCTGCAATGGGATCCGAAACTTCGAACAGAGAGGTCAGCAGAATATCCCAGAAAACTACACACAGAAGATTCTGAACGGCCGAGAAAAACTGAGAACATTTTTAATACCCCATGCATACAAACATTCCCATAAAAATACGTAATATCATACAAAATACTAAATATTATTCTTAAAAGTGGAGTTAATAAGGAAACAAAAACAAATAATATTAAAATTTATAAATATTTTTTTAAATAGTAATAAAAAATAACTTGTCGAGTTTAGAAAAAGTATTGAGAAGTTTTTAAAAATAAACTAAAGTTGAAATGCACGAAATGTTTAAAATCAAAATAAGATAAGCGATGGCTATTTAAAATCAGCTGGAAAAAGCTTTTAAGCGTGTTAAAAATATCCGATAAAACTCAGCTATACCCATTATAGTAGGCATTAAGAATTTTTATTACATTTTCATACTAGTAGTCGTACTAGAAATAATTTTGTGGAGGCTTACGTTGTCGGATAACTTTTTGATGGATTTTTAAGGAATACACAATTTCTTATATTTTTATAACCAAATCAATTTTCTTTACGAAACTTTGGGTTACTTCTTACTAACGATTTTTTGTTTATTCCTTTAAAGTAGGTATACATATATTACGAATACGGATTTGTGGCAAGATTTCTCAAGACTTGGAAAAGTCTAATTGGGAAGAAAGAAATAAGAAGTACACCACGGAAGTAAAGTGTTAAAACAGAGATTATTTTTTATCAATTTAATCATATTTTTTTCTACTCTTGACTGTTTTACTTACTGAACATTTGCTTGTCTGTTGAACATTTTATTCGCTATTGAACGCTCGGTAGTCGCACTGTATCGCCGCTTCGTTTTTTGTCTCTGGTTTCGCTTTCTATGGTCTCGTCTCGCGTAGCAAATGCAACTGTTGTTGCCGTATATCTTGTGTACAATTTATATCCACTCGAGTTCTAGAAACTTCTGGGGTTTTTTGGTGTATGTTTGTTTATTCCACAATATTCCAGTTTACCCAAAAACTTTTGATTGTATGCCATTTTGAATCTCGTGACAATATGCAAGCTGTGTATGTAAGTTGGTTACGGTAATTTATATATATATATATTTTTTTTAATTTTTAATTTTTTTTTTTTTTTTTTTTTAAATTTTTAAATTTATAATTTCTCTGATTTAAATATTATGTGTTTTAAATTGTTAATTACTTATTTATGTAATTTTTTTTACATATATGTATGTAAATGGTACTATTGTACCATACAATAAAATAAAAATGATATTGGTTTCTCATACCAGGTTTCTAGATTGTATATTATCAATGAGATTACACTACATCTATGTGATTTTTCTAAAACTTAGGTATTGTAGGTACCATAACCATTCATTCACAAATCGCTCAGGTGGTATGGACATGTTGAGCGAATGAATGAGGAGTGTGTTAAGAAGGATATATTAAAGTGTTGACGATGCCAGAAGGGAGGGTGGCCGCAAAAGACTTGGCTTGATGAGGTTACCCAGACACTGGAAGATGGTCCTCCACAATGGAAGTTAGGAACCTCCACAATCAGTGAGCTTGCACGCAAATAATGAATGCATGTATGAATATGGATGAAGCGATAATTGTGTGACAAGAGAAGAAATAGCGTGTTGGTAAGTTGTAATAATTAAGTGTTGTATCGTTAAAAATTTTTTCTTCTTCTTCTTCAGCCTTCATCTCTCCACTGCTGGATATAGTCCTCTTCTATACCCTTTCATCCTTACTTGTTATTTGCTAATTGTAGCCATTTCTTTCCCCCGACAGCATTTTTTTGAGGTCTTCCGACGCCTCTTTTATTCTCCCAAGGTTTAGAACTCTGGGAGTCCGTCTTGTAGTATCCTGCCTTGCAACATGCCCTGCCCATTGCCATTTCAGCTTTGCTACACGATCCATGATATCCACTACTCTAGTTCTGCACCTAATTTCATCATTTCTTATTCTATCTATTAAGCATACTCCATGCATGGATCTCTCGATGGATCGTTGCGTGCATTTGAGCTTTTCTACACTTTTCCTTTTAAGGGCCATTGTCTCCACTCCATACGTCATCACTGGCAGTATGCACGATTCAAAGGCTTTATGTTTTAGTTAAAAATTAAAAAATAATATTGCAAATATATATGAAATATTAAAATGTTGCACGAAAGCGCGTAAAACCCAAATTCATGTCATTATTTGTCACCTTTTTACTTTGGTAGCATAATTTTTGGTTAATCAATTATAATAAATGTTTAAAAGTTAAACAGGGAAGCTTCCCAGATAATCTTCATTGTTCCGCGATGAGAAGTTGGTGAGGTGAAAAGGTCTTGGATCAATTAATCTTGATTCACAGCTGAGCATCATTTATCTTCTCCGGTACGTCCTGGTTCCTTATCTCTGACGGGAGGGAACTTTTCACGCACTTTAGATACCATTTAAGCCATTCAGAGAAAAACCCGTATTCAAATTGATGATCTTTGTGAAAGAGTTCAGTAAATTGTATTTTTTCAAACTCTAAGTGACTTAAAGTGTTTTATTCTCAGTTAAATTGTTATATTTCACTTCGTTCGAAGAATATTACTTATTCTGAATTGATATGCTTGGCTTTGTGCGGGCGTATTCTATACAGGTAAAAACTATCTAAAAAAAGTATCTAAATTATCAGTTATGGCGTGAGCAGTTATGGTATTACCTATAAAACATACATTGATAAAATCAAACAGTTTCAATTAAGATTCCTAAAATTATAGTAAATAATACAACTAAATGTATGTACAAGGATGATTATAATAAATTATTCAAAGTATGCAAAATATTACCAATTGACCAAAAAGTAAAATATAATATAATTCTAGAAGAAATGTTAAATAGTATTAATATACACACGCACTAAACTATACAACCAAATCGACAGGATGCACAATGAGAATACCAATCACAAACAACGTGTATGGTGAAAAAAAAAAGAATACACTGTTCCAAGAATCTTTAATAAATTTAATGAATTAGATAAAAAAAATTTCGAAATGATGGAAGACAAAAAAACTCCATTGGCTTCAAAAAAGTACAAGGTAAAAGAATACATATTAAAGCTATGTACCTAATACTAGGTACATTAATTTATAATTATCATTTATCACTCGTATAAATCATGCAATTCTCTATAATGACCTTCTCTATAATCTTGATTTAAAAATAAAATATGATATAATATAATAATAATAATATAAATATTACGAGAACCATTTTTAATTTCGTAGAAATTCTGAAATAATTAGAAAGTAGGAACAGCTTATTTCAAATAACTGACTGTAGGTCGCTGTCAAACCGACATTATATCCCACATGCGTATGTATTTCACTCTCACACGGTAATAGCATAAATTCCATATGGAATACAATGGGGAATAAAACTTTAAACTTGTTATAAAATTTTCCGTCGTTAAACTTTGACAGTAAAAATATGAAATCATTAACTTTGACGTTAAAATTTATATTCCGCGGCTTCAAGTACCGTATTTGCAGACTGTTAATTAAAAAGTTTACGCTAAAAGTTACCGAACACTTTGGTTGTGAAGCGAAGCGCGCCCCACAGTTAATTATTTGCTCGTAGGGCTTCTAATCCGGGCCCAATAACGGACTCCGGGATCCCGGATTAAGATAAAGTTATTTTAAAACTCGGGATTCACGGTTCCCTTACAAAATACCCTTTTCGTTCTCCCACATACTCCATACGTGATACGGAAGTATCCCTATCGCGTTGAATTGTTGGGTGGATTCTATTTAAAAAAATGAAAAAGCTATTCATTATATATTTAGAAAAAGCTATTCTTCGTTTTATTTTAGATGGTAGTATCAACATTTTATAAATAACTTAACACAATTATCAATTGAATAATATTTTTTTATTCAAATATTTAGGAACACATTTATAATGAGCAATTTAACATGAAAATAACATCAAATATTATTTTCTGAGCTAGTACTCAACGTTATTATTATCATATATGTTTTTTTTATATTTTAACGGAGTACTGAACTTTGCCTGATAATACTCTATTTTTTCTTTTTTTTTTTTACTTTTTGTTTTATTATTTTGTTCCAATCGCATCAGATAAAAAAACTTCACTTTTTGATGTTTTTTTTATCTGTTGCGCACCCCGAAATGCTCCGGAACAAACGGCCGTTCGTGATTACATAACTAGCTATCTAAGTGTACAAAGACAATAATATTTGGAAAAGAGAAATCAACAAATAGCACGAACGATTTTTTTGTTTATTTTTATTGTATGTTCCTGATAATTACATTAGACATCGTCAGCATAGATTGTTTCACATTCCAATATACAGGACCAACCTGCCGATGGTTATGCCTGTTGGCAATGCTGAACAAAATCGCTTTGGGTATTGATATATTCCATGTGTCTGAGGGGGTTTTCCGAAGCGGGATTCTCCTACACCTTTGACCAGATTTTATGTTATTTTTAATTTATTAAATATTTTTATTTTGATATATACTTCCTAATATA
Source organism: Agrypnia vestita (assembly GCA_016648135.1). Lineage (NCBI taxonomy): Eukaryota > Metazoa > Arthropoda > Insecta > Trichoptera > Phryganeidae > Agrypnia > Agrypnia vestita. The sequence continues at coordinate 83,132 of JADDOH010005246.1, read as the reverse complement.
TATGCCTTAAACATTTTGTTTGTAATGTACATATTATCAATAAAATAAATCGAATTGAATTGAATTGCATTGAATTATTGTTAAAATTTTTTGAAATCATTAAATACATAATAAATACATGTTCAAATACATTTTTGGACATGATTGCATTAAGAAATCTTCCCAAATGTCCACTATTTTGTAGAATAGGCAGAAAAATGATACCATCACATTATTGTCTTAATTTATCATTGACCTTAAACATTTTGTTTGTAACATACATATTATCAATAAAATAAATTGAATTGAATTGAATTATTGTTAACATTTTTCGAAATCATTAAATAAATAATAAATAAATGTTCAAATACATTTTTGGACATAATTGTTTTAAGCAATCTTCCCAAATGTCCACTATTTTGTAGAGTAGATAAAAAAATGATACCATCACCATTATTGTCTTCACTTATCATTGACTTTTCATGACCCACCAACAACTGTAGATCCAAAAGTAACGATGATTAGTATATCTAACTAAATAAATAAATAAAAAATTTCGCACGGACTGGAACGATACACAAAAGAAGATTGAATTATGATCTCAACCCATTACAAAAATGGCGGCGGGTTGCAGTTGAATAATACATTAATAACCTAAATAGGGGCGGGATTCAACGGGGATGATACGCCGCCTGACAATGCAGTCCCGCGGGTCCCTCCCATTAACGATTCATAAAGTAACATTCGAATAGCACCTCCGCCAATAAGCACCCTTCTTTGCGGCGGGCCCGACTCACTAATGCCGTTTTACAAACCGGTTCTGAAAGGGTTACTTCCTTTCAGATGTGCCAATTATTTTCGACATCTGTGCAGTTGCGTCATTTAATAAATTATTAAAATGTTTTCATTTTTCGAAGGTGGTTTTTGAAATATAAAAAATATCAATTTGTATTTTGTTATAATCGCGTTATAATCCAGCTTGAACCTACTTTAAAAAAATATACATTTTTTATTATTATTCATATATAAAATGTGCCATGGTTATTTAGACTAATATAAAATATTCGTCTAATAAATAATTAAATGATTAAGGTCTCAAGCCTATTCGATTTTGCGTTGTTTTTCCATTGCCAGCTTCAAAAATTAATCAAATCGTATGTTTTTTTAATAAACGAGATGTACGGATTCTTTTAAAATACATTTACATATTATTTAATATGTATAAATATTATAAATACATTATTTAATATTCGAGTTACTTTAAGGCTTTTTTAAAGATTTATGAGAAAATTTGGAATGTTTATTTTCTTACGTCAATTTTAATTTGTCTGAGGGCAATTAAATTTTTAATGTTTAATTTCTAGGTAAGTATAAACATTTGGTTAGAATTGTGTCAAGCTCAAAAGTATACACAAAGTCGGATTATATTATGATCATCTGTACTATGATTTTATTATTTCTTTATACCCATTTACTATTATTATTATTACTATTTATATATTAATTACACCGACATGTTTCGGAAAATAACAATATCTCCATCGTCAGGTTGTTTTATAGATGACAAAATATCAAACTGAATAATGTCTTTTGTTTTACTAAATTATTTGAAAAAATATTTTTAAATATTCTTGCTGAAGCCTTTGATTCTACACAATTATTTAAAAAAAATATTATTGGCCTTAAAGATAAATTCAATTGATTATTACCAATATTTTGTTTACTTTTGCATGCTTTACTAATTTCAAGTTATTCAATTTCAGACCAAAATTATTTATGTGTAAAATAGAAAGTTCTAAATTTTTTTCAAAACCGTTTTTCTGAATTTTCAAATCATTTTCTAATAAATGATTTAAAAATTCATAAAAACTATGATAATTCAAACATCTTAAATATCATTTTACTCTTAAATTAAAATTTCGACCGGTTTTTTCGATATAAAACGTTGTTACAAACGAAAGTTACAAACACCTAAATTGTTAAAAATATTATCTTTATCTTTTGAATTTATGAGGAGTTTCCCTATATTATAATTTGTATAAAATGCAGGTCTAATATTTTTCGGTAGATGTTTTAAAATTTGATTAAAAAATATATTAATGCATAAAATATAGTCTCTAAAATTTAAAAAAAAATTAAAGAAAAATAATATTAACCAATTTTAATACAATTCACAGATAAATATAAACAATAATAATGATTGCTTAACTACTAGTAAATGTTGAATGAAACAAATAAACTATATTGATATTTACATACATTTATTTTTATTTGACCTGAATTAAAAACTTTGCATAAACTACTTAGTGTAACTTTATGTCTTCCGGTTTCGATACCACTATATCTTCTTTGGGACGGACACGGTGTACGTCTGTCTTGACGAAGATACGGTGATATTGAAACCTCGAAACCGATAGATGTAAAGTTACTCCAAGTAGTTAAGACAAAGTTTTCAATTAATTAAAATTATTTATAAATTTAAAATATTTCTCATGTTCACGATATTGTTCTCATACTATTGCTTCCCTTTAAGAATACAGAAACTTAAAAAAAGAGTTATTGAAGGGTTTTTCACAATAACCACAAGGAAATCTTTGTTATGCTACGCTTAACAAATTCATTTAACAGTAGCATAACAATTTCAAATAATAACTGATACTTGACTGGCAACAAAAAACAACAAAATATTTGTTAACGCATTGTTTAACGATTGCAATAATGTTTCATTCAAGGGAGGAATAAAGAGGAACAGTGACCATTTAGTTTCTGTAATGAATTGTCGCTGTAGTTTCAACGACCCTTGACTCGCTAAATGGATTTCGATTCAATTAGCATCAATCAGTTTGCAATTAGAATCGACGGGGTTGTTAATTTCACTCGGCGATTGCATTGTTCGCATGGGAGATTTATTTTTCTCAGAAGTCTATTGAAAAAACTGTTGAAATATTCGTGTTTTATTTTCAAATGAAATAAAAGTTTGATAAAGCTTTCAAAAATATATTTGAAGAGTCAAAGGTCATTTGTTCTCACATAATTTCGAACACTAGAGTGTACGAAATTTTTTGTTTTAATTAATTTTTTTTACACACGTTACACACGTTTTTACACACATGTACACACAAAGTATATGAAGATATTCTGGCGATTTTATATTTAAACTAGGCCTATATTTTTATTTGAAAAACAAGCTATTTAAACAATTTAAAAGGAATAATATAAAAACATTAGACGGATTAAGCTAGAAACAAGCTAAACATAATATATATATAGTAAAATAGAAAGAAAGTCTTATTGAAAAAAAAATCAGAAGGAAAAATATCATTCGCATTAGATACAAGCACTGAAACAACTCTTCATCGTGGTTTCTCAGTCATTTGTTTTTTTTTCGGAAAAAACTGGGTGATGTTATTTTCTTCGAGTCTTATCATGGAATCTTATGTGTAAAGTTTGGGTGCAAGGTATAGGAAGTGTATTTATCCAAATGTAGTCTTCAAATGGAGATCGTATTTAATTTGGTAAAGTGGTTAAACTCGTATAATGATTTGTTGCTATATGATGAAATAAAGCGAAATAAAATGTCAATGCAATAAAAAATAATTACCTTTGTACGGTAAATTTTATTATAAGGTAAACTCGGTAATTTAAAGAGCTGCTTTGACGGATGTAAAAATGTAACGTTATCAAGACTCTTCTCTAGATGGCACTGTTCTCCCAGCCTTAACTGGCTGCCAAAATATATTGTGAAAATACGTCATTTAGACGAGTTAAAGCTAGTTTAAAATAAATATAAAAGCAAGTATAATTGTTGTTAAATGGTTTCAAAATCTTATAATTAATTTTAATCAATTAGATAAACTATTTTCGTTTGTCTGTATTGGACACCGAGTCTTTATCTAAACTTATATTAAATATATTAAAGTCTTTGGTTACGGTATTTTTTAATAAAAAATATTAAACAAAGAAAAAACCACTCCGCGCGACTCAAACGGTATTACTCAAACTAATGCAAGTGGCTTCCACAAAGTGAACGGAACCTACCTACCTACTTAAGTATTTATAATAATTTTTCCTTACATACAGAAGAATATATCGAAATTTGACGTAACATATTACATCTTAGATAAAATAAAGAGAAGAGGATGTGGGAGAGTACAAAAAAGTACGAGTAGACATAACGAAGCTATTTAGATATAATCTCTAAACATTAAATTCTAATTGAACAAGTTAATAAAGTTTCCGAATAGAAATATGGCCTTCGTAGATTTAAAATGGTATTGGCTCATATGAAACTGGCTGGAGATAGAGGTATTTACGAGTACTTTAGGAATCTGAAATGCTTGGTTTATGTATATATTTTTACACGTAAAATACAAACTATATATTGGTGTAAAAATTATATGGGTTGCTGTCATCTCATCACTACTACAAATTTCTCTGCCGGGTCCCTAGACCAGATCCTTTACGAGCTACGTTGTCAGTTAATCAGTTAGCATGTATCTACACTTTTTAATTGATACCGATACTTTGACTCAATGAGTACTTTATGGTATGAGTACTTTGTGGTATGAGTACTTTATGGTATGGTATCAAGCACTTTTTTCCCAACTTTGAAATAAACTAAGTGGCCAAAAAGTAGTAAACTAGTACCCAAAACTGTAAAATTGTGAAGTAATGCAACAAGTACAATACATATTTCGATACTTGATAGTCGTGCCTTGCTTACTTGACTCCCGATTTAAAATAATACATTTACAATACGACACAGCTTGTGCTAGGGTCTACGATAAGGCAGCATACTCGGTCTGCACCAATAGCGAGACAGGCAGTGATCATCGATCAGGTTCATATTCATAGGCACAGCCTTCAGTTAATTGGAAGGACGTGCCTGTCAAGACGCTATATTTGGCTACACCGGCAACACTATCCAATAAAGCAAGGATATGAATAATGTACTTTATTACATATGTTTGTGCTGCGCAATACAGACGAAATAATACAAGATTACAAAAAAATCTTCATATAAAATTCGAATAGGTATGGATACTGTGTGGCTTACAAAAAAATCATCAAAGAAAAATTTAAAAAGTATCTTTACTGTGTGGAATTTCATACCGCAATACATAAACCACAAATCTAGGACACACACATACACAGACGTGGCAAGAATGTGCAGCAGGGTACACGAACTCCCGATGTAGGCCGTCGCATCGTCAGCAAATGCCGAAGAATCACCTATACATACAGTCAGACTTCAAGAGAAAGACTTTGTTCGGAAAAAAAAACAAATTTTTATTTCAACCTCAAAATTAAAGGTCAAAAATACACGCAAGGAAATAAAAATTGTGTACTTCACAATTTTTATTTTATTATTATACTTAACAAAATTTATTTTTTATTTATTTTATCTCGCCTTAAAGTGGCTCGAATGTTAAATAATGTATATACAATATTTCTATATTTTAAATAGTATCCAAATGTAGTAAAAGAATATACAATTTGATTAATTTTTGAAGCCGGCAATGGAAAAACAACGCATACTCTATGCGTATTTAGCACAATAAAACTTTTAAAAAATTATTTACGATTGAAATGATATAAATCCCTGATTCAATCTCGCTCTAAATGATTTTCGCTGAATTTGATAATTTAATGTTATTTATCTGTTTGCTTTGAAATAAACACTAATAAGTTGAAAATTATGAAATATTCGTTTCGTTGTAGGTAAATTGAATTTGTGTATTAGGCGGAATTCTCAATATTCAGAAGAGATTTTGACGATTTAGTTACGCGAAATGAAGGATATCCATTAAGGCGAATTTAAAATTTATGTCTGAGAGTCTAATTTATGTCCCTTTGGGGTCTGATGTTTTACGAAATTATTAATCGGGTTGAGTTTTGTAATTCTAAAAAAAGTCTTCTCGTTTACAAAGCTCCTTTAATTTTCTTCCCGAAAATAGTAAGATTGCAAATACATTGTCAATTTTAAAAAAATTATTATGGGTGTTATGCTAAATGATAAAAATGATATCAAAATGTCTTCGATGTCCATTTTGTCATAGTCAGTGTGGACATTCTACTTTTATTTTTAAATTTATACACAAAATTATTCGTGCATTTGCACAAATACCCAATTACAGAACATAGGTTTTGATTAATTTATTTAACTGTATTTTTTCGTTATTAAATATTTATTAATATTTATTCAGAGAACCAAAAGCTAATAATAATGTTGTAAATACAAAGAATAAAACAATAAACATAAAAGCCAATTATAGGTTTTTACTGTAGTTAGTAACAGCATATCGCATTTGCATATGAGTAAGTGTAATACGAAACAAGTGTCACTTTGTAAATATATTTTAGATATAAAAAATACTACAGAAAAATAATATTATATTTATACAAATACCAAAGATATACAATAATGTATTCTCTAACATGATCGGATTAAATTCATGGGTAAAATCATTTGCAGGGAGTTTATTACGAAACACAGCCTGCTACTAATTACTTCCTATTATATTTGCACTAGGTTTAACATTTGTACATTTTAGGTTTTGTTATGATGTTTTTGTTTTTTTATGTCGTTAGCTATATAATGTAAATCATGGTTAAGAAAAACCCTCTGATAGACAAATAATTATAAGAGGGTTTTTCTTAACCACGATTTTTATACCAGAGATCCCACTAACCACATTTGGTTGTAGGTTCTCTGATATAAAAATGTACAAATAATTTTCAGATTTTTTTTTAAAACTAAAAAGAAATCGTATGGACCACATAGATTACTTTTAACTTCGAGCGACATTGATTCCTTTGTATCTTCTCAAGGATGGACACAACGTCTGCCAGTTTTCTGAAATTAAGAAAATATGGTATTGATGAAAGACAAGAACGCTGAATATCTTGGAGACGAGATACATTACTGGTAAGACGTTGAGGGAACATAATAAGGAACACGCATAAGGGATATTGAGGTCGTTGTCAGATGTCAGATGTCAGATAACAAAGACGATATTGGCATATACATGTGAAAGGATGTATATGCCAATTTTTTTTTCCATAATTTGAGATTGTCTATTCCACGTGATGCTGCATTGAAGGACCTTTAAGTGCTGGAAAGGCAGCTGGAGAAGAGAAAGAAGAAGAAAACAAAATGAAACATCTCTTCTTAAAAATGTGTTGTTGACTTTTACTCTTATATGGCTAAGAACAGCGATGGCTTTGTGTACCTATTGTGTGACCTTTTTAGTGAATTAAAAAAATAAACCATTTGTTCACAGAGTACCGGTAGTTACTAAAGCGTGCAAGCCCAGAGCTCTTTAAGCTAAATTGGTGTTAAATTCAATCCTAATATATATAATTTGCTCCTTTTTGTACGACATTTTGTTGAATAGCTTTTTATTGCTATGAAATGAACCCGATATTGCTGAGGGTGCCTTCCAAAATTTAACCGCTTGCCAACAAATAGGATTCGAAATAAAAATTATTATTTTTACGTAAGTTTTAATCTAGTACAATAAACAAAAATAGCTAAGTTTGTAGTAGAATTAGGAGTATAAAAGCAAAGACAGTAATATCCAAAAATATTGAATGGATTCTTCGAGGATTACTAATTTATAATGTACCGAATTTGAGATTTTATAGAAAAAATAGCTTTTAAAAAATAAAGAAAACATGATTCTGGAAGAGATATTAGGTCCTTACATATGAAATTGGCGTTTAGTATGGGAGGAACATAAAGCCGATTTTTTTTATTATAATACATTTATTTAATCAAAGTATGTACCATTGCTATCTATGCACTTTTGCCATCTCATAGGTAGTTCATCGATCCTTTTACTAAAAAAACCATTCTGACGGGAATCAATAGAATCTTTGAAGGCGGTTTGGACTGCCTCATCGGAGTTGAATTTTTTCCTTTGCAAGAAGTTATCCAAATTTCGAAAAAAATGGTAATCTGTTGGGGCAAGGTCCGGAGAGTACGGTGGATGTCTTAGACATTCCAATTGAAGCTCCTCTAATTTGGTAGCCGTCTGTTGTGCAGTGTGTGGTCTAGCGTTATCATGAAGCAGCAGTGGCCTAGAGCGATTAACCAGCCTCGGTTGTTTAGCAGCTAGCTTTTCCATCATGGTTTGCAGTTGCTGACAATAGACATCTGCCGTAATCGTCTGGCCAGATTTAAGAAAGCTGTAGTGAACGACACCAGCACTAGTCCACCAAACGCTCACAAGTAACTTTTTGGAGTCAATTTTCGCTTGGGGCATGGTTTGGCTGGTTCGGCAGGGTTCAGCCATTGCGATGAGCGCTTCCGATTATCGTACAGGATCCACTTTTCATCACAGGTAATGATTCGATTTAAAATCCCTTCATTATTGTGCCGGTTGAGTAATGCAACGCAGCAGTCAACGCGCGTTTGTTGATTTGCTTCACTCAATTCGTGAGGTACCCACCTTTCAAGCTTTTTCACCTTACCAATTTGCTTCAAGTGGATTAAAACAGTTTTATCACTAACACCGCAGCCTGCAGCTAACTCGGATGTGGTTTGCGATGGATCCGCTTCCACAATAGCCTTCAATTCTTCATTATCAACTTTGGTCTCCGGCCGTCCACGGGGCTTGTTCTGCAGGTCGAAATTTCCAGAACGAAAACGTTGGAATCAAAAACGCACTGTGTTTTCTTTTGCAGCACCGTCGCCATACACATCATTAATCCTTCGAGCCGTTTCCGCAGCACTGGTGCCACGGTGGAACTCGTACTCTTAAATAACGCGATATTTCATGTTTTTCATTTTGTAAACTGAGTGACGCAAAGAAAAAAAGAGTTGAGGAAAAAACAAATGAATTATAATTTTCAAAACACAAATACATGAGTAAATAGCTGTATAAATTTGGATTTGGAATTCCTAACCAAAGAGAAGATATTTGAGAGAAAATTGATAAGAAATTTGAGAGAAAATTGATAAGAAATTTGCCAGTACGGCAAAACGTCAATTTCATATGTAAGGACCTAATATATTCATAAAATCTAGAATCCAGTGCATTTAAAATTTGTAATCCTCCGTGATTGCATTCAAAACATTCTTAATTTTTTTGGATATTGTTGCATTTATACCACACGATTGATAGACTTAAGAGAGAGTCGCGTTTATGATTTGTATACGAAAATATGATAGATGGTATAAAGATGTCTGTTAAAAACCCTCCGTGATCTATTAGATATATTAGAAAATGGCTTTCAACCACCGAAAAACATTCGTGAAAAGATATATCAAAATGCGAATGAATGGTATGTCAAGACAGAACAATACGGCATACTATCTTCTTTGATTTTGCCGATAACTAATGACATAGGTAAATCTCTCTTAAATTAAAAAGAAAAACAATAAATATTCGACGATTTCATTGATTAAAATAAGTTGTAAAGATAAAATAATCAATGAATTAATAAATTAGGCATGTTAGAATTGCTATAGTTGATATTTTATTTAATAGCTCATTCTGAGAATGTTCCAATAAATATATTACTTATTTGTGTGATTTGGTCCATCAAGGCTTATATCTCATTACCCTCAATTTCTAAAATAAAAATACAAAGAATATTTCGACAAGTTCATGAGTTTGGAAGTACGATCGGTAGAGGAGGATGACAGGTAGAGAATAAGGTGAACCGTGGTTTGAAATCATTAATCTCTAATAAAAACACGTCAACTGAGGCAAGAAGAGCGATACATAATGGAATTCTGGTACCACTGATGTAAGCCGACAGAAGAGGAACGAAAGTAATCTGAGTGCACTGGAAATGAGAACATCTAGATTATTAGAAAAAAAGAGGAATGAATATAAAGTCGATCTAAGCGTAGTGAATGTAATTAAAAAAAGAGTCGCTCGCATAGTTTGGGCATGTTGAACGAGTGAATGAGGAAATATTGGTAAGAAAGATATGTGAAGTGTTGACGATAACAGTAAGTAGGGCAGCCGTAAAACACTTTGCATGACCAGGTTAACTAAATATTAGGAGATGATCCTGTTAGGAGCCTCAAAAATTGCGAGCAATGCAAAGATGTATAAATATGGACGAGGTGAGATTTATGTATCAGAATAAGTAAGTAATTCTCGGTAAGTAAAAAGCATTTTATATGAAGTTATTTCAGAAAATACTTCTATGATTTTTTAAAACAAACTCGATGAATCAACTAAAAAGGTGTATAGAAAAAATAAATTCATCGAAATTACATTTAAAAATGTATTATTTACGAAAGACTACATAAACTTACATATCTCAAAATTTTCTAAATCTTATATGGTTAACTGTAATCGTAGTTACTAATTGAAATTTCTAGGGTTCGCACCCCAGTGCTAATCAAATATTTGTTCAAAATGATGAATTTTATACAATTTATTTATTTATTTATTAATTATTTAGTCGGAATCATGTGAACAAGATAACAAATGATTTATATAAATTTCCATTAGATGTAAGCATCATATGTCTTCATATTCCTATTTAAAGTTGAAATTTTTGTTTCGTCCCTACTGTCTCCCGGTAGTTTACTATGCAAATTTACTTCACTGTGCATGATTGAAATTTGCGATCATTTTTCTTTCTTATAGATAATCTTACTTCGTGTTTTCTTCTTGAGCAGTGACCATGTTATGTTGGGCTTCTAGCTGATGATTCATCTAATTCGTTTCAACCAAATATCTACTATTCGTTGTAGGTTTCTAAGAAAAAGAAATACCGAAATATAACATTAACATTATGTTTATGCATACTGAAAAAAAAACTTTAAAAAAATGATTCCGATATGTTGGCTTTATTTACAATTCGAATACTAAAGTAGTAAAGAAATTAGTTTTTATGCTTTGAATTTTGGATGTGATCCCAATCACTTTAAGGTAATACGAGAATCCTACATTTAATTTTTATCGCTTCTTTTCTCTGTGGACGGGAAGTTGCAGCTAGGGCTAATGACACGTTGTCAAAATACGACACCGTCAGATTCGAACCCGAGACCCCTGGCCTTTGTGTCGTGGGCTTTGGGCCTTTGTGGGACGCGCCAGTAGAGTTTCATATGGGGACCGAATGTCAGATAATATGTGCATTTTGAATTAACGACATTTTAAAATGATTTCATTTTTTTTCTAAAAGATAATCTTAAGAAGGCACTTAAATTATTCTTCTTCATGTATCGTTTTTTTTATTAAATGTTGGTGACCATATTGCAGTATGCTGATTTATCTGTAATTTTTATTTGTTTATTTCAATATACGGCACAGAAGTACCTATTACATAGTAATATATAAAAGAAAACCAAAGACTAGAACAGAAAAAAAATACAGAATTGACATAGTATATAGATAGTTGTTTAAAGTTATAACAGTAATTTAGAAAAAGGAGATGTGAAGTATATATAAGGTTAAACCAACAGGTATAATATTTTTTTATGATTGCATTATTAATTCAGGACGGCAAGGTAGAGCTTTTAGTAGCGAATCTTTATATTGTGCTAAACTGGAATTAAAAATATCAGAGATATGCGCATAGGTGTTACCTAGCCTATCCAGTCTTCGTACAAGGGAGTTAAACTGTGAGTTGGTTCTAATGTTGTCACAAAAAAATAGTCTAGGTATTCATATAATTCTTATGTATTATATTAATAATTAAATTAAAACGCTTTTGAACTTTTTTACACTATTTATTGTTTTTTGAACGTACCGGTTTCAGCCTATCTTGGACGTAATAGAGTAAAACCGCTATGGATAGTGGAAGAAAGTTAAAAATGTTTTAATTTAGTTATTAAAATGGAATTCCTCCAAGAACTACGTAGGTACTTACAAGAATTGTAATACCAATTCAAAAAATATATTTTTTACTTTTATAATTTTTTTTTACAATGTTGTCACGGGTCGTGGCTTTGGGTGGCAAATGAAAACACTGGAAATTAATTAGCGATTTATTAATAAGCGATTCATTATTTTATTAAATTGACAAAGTTAGTTAACACGAATTAAATTAATATACTATTCTTGAAATCATACCATTTTGTAATTTATCACTCGTCTATGAGCACTTTATTATCGCTGGTAACACTTTATTAATTGTATCACTTGCTAAAATTTTTTATCCTATTCTCGCACGTAGCAATCACATTTATTTCATCATTCACCATCGGAAGGAACTCGCTCGATTATTTAGCTTAATATTTAATAACTGTCGCCTCGAAATTCCACGGCTGGCCAAACCGGCCGTCGTCTGCGGCTTTTAAATAGCGCGGTGCTGTTTTATACACGCGATACGCCGATATTTTAAACTTTCGAGAAGATTATTTGCCTTTCTGGTGTATAGGAGATTCCCATCGCTTCTAGACTATTCCAGGCATCTCACTAATGTTGTATAGCCTTCCATAGTGTTTTTCCAAAGTTACATATTACAAGATATTCAAATAGTACACAATTCCTACTGCTTGCCATTTCGTTAAAATATATTTTACAATTTTTATTGTTGTTTCAGTCCTTCAAAATTAACTTGTGTGTGGGAATAGGAAAACTAGCCCATTTTTAATTAAAAAAGTTGTAATAGATATCAAATAATCAATATAATAAAATGAGAACATCCACAGTATGATTAATACGATGTTTAGGATAACATATACAGGGTGTCCTTTGCAACAACTTTGGTGTAGACTTCCTTATATTGAGTAGAAAATATTCTTTTACCTTAGAGATAAGCGACTTCAAAATTTGCATTTTTTTTCATGAAAAACATGTATCACTTCAATACTCAAGCAGTTGTTATTCAATATTATTTCATTTTGATGCTTAAAACATACTTTAACATTTCCGCGACTGTTAAACACAAAAATTTTTTAATATTATTATTATTTTTTTTTTAAATAGAGATGCGAACACGGAATACGTGTCACATCAATATTCTTACTATTTTCAAACTAAGCTAAACGCTTGTGCTATGAAAATAGGACTAACTTGCTGATCTGGAGGTTCGAACCAGTGACGTTTGGATCACGAGGCGAGTGTCCTAACCACAAGACCAACAAGCTACTCAAAAATGTAATAATAAAAGCTGTTGTGGCAACAAATTCATCTTTAACAAATATTATTTCTAGGAAGGAGGAAGCATAAATTTTGTTTGATTAAGGAAAGTTATCTGATGAAATAAATAGCCCTTGGCGTATATTAAAATGTAGCTGTAATAAATATTATATAATGTACGCAAAGTTTCCTAAGCAAATAGAGCCCTTAGAAAGATAAATTTAATTAATTCGGGTTGTTTAATTGCTTGCTTTAGAGAAATAATAATTCTCTGCGATATCGTTTGGCTTAGATATTCCGAAATTATATTTTTATGGCCTCCGAAATCAGAACATTATTCTTCTTCTTCTTCGTCTCTGCTTGTGTTAGGACTGTGTGGACTGTGTCTCGGCTCCTGATCCTGGGATATGGATGACCAACTGCCTTCTTGAAGGTCTGCCGCCTGTGGGTATCTCATTATTTGCTATTCTTACCACTTTTGTCGATTCTTTTCTGTCCACCTGGTCTCTCCAAAATCTCATATTTATTACCTACCGAATAACATTGCAGATTTTCCGAATTTTGGAGTTTCGTTTTTGTATCCGATGGTTAGGTATTCCCACAATGGGTTAGAGAGTTTTCATTTCGGTCGCTCTTAAGAGGTTCTTCGTTCTTGTGGTGTCGGCTCTTGTTTCAATACCACGTATCATGATCAGTCTTACACAGATTTTATATATTTTCATTTTACTCTCAGTCAACATGTGTTTTTTTCTTCATGCAGTAGTTTAAGTTTTAAAATTTATTTAACGCCCATATAGGCTTTTACAAAATATACAATATAAAAAAGACAGATATGTAGTTAAAAAGATTCAAGTACAAGGTTGCAATTACAAGTAAAAATCACAAAAGACAGATAGTTACAAAGATTACATTAAGAGGATAAAGAACATACAAAGTGCAGGATAAAGTACATATAATAGATTTGAGTAAATCAAAAACAGAAGTGAAAAAGAGTAAAAAAAATTAAACAGTAAGAAGAAAAAGATAAATTTATTTGTCCATTACCATTTAGTTGAGACTTAAAGAATTGTTTCAATTTGGTCCTTTACACAGTTATACTATCAGAAAAAATGTCGACCACCTCCGCATGTTTATTCCCTAATGAGTGTAATCTGGGGATCATGTTTGCTAATGCTTTAGTTCTGAAATTTCCTCTAAAATAGAATAATGTCTTGATGACCTCAATGGTGCACATAAACCGATCAGACTAACAGTATGGGGGCAATCAATCATGTTATTTATGATTTTATACATAAATATTAGGTCAGTCATGGTACGTCTCACATACAAGTTTAATAGTTGCAGACGACCGAGGAGATATATTCATAATTGTTTTTCCTCCAAGCGTATATTTAATTTGTTATTAATAAATCTTAAGAATTTTTTATGGATTCGTTCGACTGCCGTCGAATGTTTAACACAGTGAGGCGACCAAATGATCGTTTCTCTTCTCAAGTATCCAGCTACAGTGGCAGCATTATTTGTTTTTTCTCTAACTTCTGCATAAAGTACTGCTTGATATTTCAAAGTCCAAGTACATGCTCTAGCGTTTTATTATCTACTACAAGTTTGCAGCGTGCTGTTTTGAAGTTACCAGGCTTGTCTTTTTTATGAAGATTTACATGTTGAATCGTTGTGCCGGGTGTGGAGATTGTGTAGGAGTCTTTGGAAGTTATCTTCGCTGTTCATTATAAAAACTGCATCGCCTGCATAATATATTATATCTAAATTGTTGTTTTCCAGAGTGTACTCCAGATTTAATGATTTAATGTCTTCGAATACTACTCTTAAATATACATACAATCACAAAAATACACAGTTTAAACCAACCAAAACAATAATTACCACACGGTCAAAAAAACTCAATCTACATACCACGTATGGACAAAGGAGCTATAACTATTTTGGACCCAAATTACTTAATTGCATGCTTGATGAATTAAAGCAATCCGGGCTAACCACAACTTACAACCCTGACATAAAATACAAAATAAAACAGTGGATCCGATACAAG
Organism: Agrypnia vestita; assembly: GCA_016648135.1. Lineage (NCBI taxonomy): Eukaryota > Metazoa > Arthropoda > Insecta > Trichoptera > Phryganeidae > Agrypnia > Agrypnia vestita. The sequence goes on along the minus strand of JADDOH010005246.1, from coordinate 68,048 downwards.
CGGAGAGATATAATAGGCACACTTACACAAACACACTAACACACACTATAACCTCATATACGATATATTTTTTATTATGTTACTTTATACTTTAATATACAATACTTCATCAAATAAATAATTATGTTTACTATATATATCTACATGTTTTGTATCTACATACCATTGTAAACTATGCCTATCTCAACACAGATATTTCTAGTTAGACAGGCACAGTCCAACCAAAATTTGTATATTAAACCTAAATAGAAATAAATAAATAAACAAATATTATCTTGTCTATAATGACATAAAACAGTAATGGACTCAAACTCTCTCCCTGTTTGATACCAACAAAAGAACAAGATTAACACGCATGTGATAAATATTGGTGAAAGGTTAACAATACTATGGTTGTGGTGTATAGTATTGTGAACATAGTAGTGTAGTGTTCATCCTGACGAAGAGACGGGGACGTTTCGAAACCGGTAGACCTAAAATCTGGCAGTGGTTTATATTAATTTCAAAAACACTCTGTTAATAAAATAAAAATTATTATTTTCCATTATGTCAATTATATAGTTTTATCAATATTCTGTATCATATATATGTACACCGCGCAAATACGATATTTTATCACTGCCATTGAAAACCTATAATTGGCTTTTATGTTTTCCCTTCATTGTATTTACTTAATTATTGTTAGCTGTTGGTTTTCCTAATAAATATAAATAAATTAATAAATATAAATAAATTATTACAATAAATTTAAGTAAAAGTTGAAGTGTTTTTTTTTTACGTTGAATATTAGAAGATTGTTGTCAAGCCACGATTTTATTGTATCGATATTCTCGTTTGCTGATTCGTGCACTTTTGCCCATGAAGGATAATTTGTTAACAGTCTGGTGTCTGCGTGGAATTCTAGTTCACCGTTGATTTTGTTGAGATGTGTCGTTTACGTGAGAGAAATGGTAGAGGTCTGGGGACCGTATCTTGGGGGAATCCAAATTCACCTATTTTGTATATGTATACCCGTTTGGGGCTGTGTGGTAAATCCCGTTTTCTTTTGATTCTGAGTTGTTCGTGGGAGATACTGTCGAGTATTTCTCTCGAACGATGAATCGATGAAGATATCTATGCAATTACTTGATTTGTTCAATTTATTTTGTATGATGGTGGATGTTTTGTGGTTGCGTCTTGTGTGCATTTTCCCCAGTGAACCCGAATGGATTCTCATTTATTGTAGAATTGACTTTTGTGATTGAGTTTGGTCTCTTTTTGACTGCTTATTCAAAAATTTTAGATGTATTAGATAAATAGTACATGACCTAATTCTCATTATTTATTAAATTAGATTACACGACATATATATGCTTGTAAATGATAATCCCTTACCACACACAAGAATCATAATTCTTTTTGGTGAGGTATAATTTGTAAAAAAAATTGAATTGTTTATATTTGCTAGCTATCATTGTAATAAAATATTATATGCATTATCAATTAAATAAATAAAATATATATATATACAGGATGTACCAGAGCTAGCAGTAGAAACTTTTCCGGTTTATACGCATATATTTGATTAAATACATTTGGGTCAAAAAATTAAATTAGTATCAGCTAACAACCTGTTATCAAATTAATCGGAAAACGGTACCTATTAATATAATTATTTATAAGGTATAGCTAATGTTATGAGTCCAATAAAATAATAAAAATTGCTTGCAAAAATTATAAAAGTTATTTTTTACAAAATTTTTATCATTTTATTCAGTTGTATTGAAGAAAATAAATGTTTCATAATCGATATAAGTTACTGTAATGATAGTTCAACTTTTTGCAAAAAGAAGTCAGAAATATTGAAAAAAAATGTAAATTTGATATTGAATATCTCCATAACTATTGATATTAGGTCATGGTTGCTTGAACATTTAAGACTTACAACATAGGCAGGAACCTACTGGCAAAGTTTCTGCTGCTAGCTCTGGTACACGCTGTATATAATATATATTATTTATTTATTTAATTGATAATACATTTAATATTTAATTACTATGATAACTAGTAAATATAAAAAATTAAATTAATTAAAATTAAATTAAAACCAAAAAGAATTATGATTCTTATGTGTGGTGAGGGAAAATAACTTGTAATCATATAGGTAGTTAAATCTAAAACAATGAGAATTAGGTAATATACTATTTATCTAGTACATCTAAAATTTTTGAATAAGCAGTTAAAAAACTAACCCATAAAAACCAAGTTTTTATTTTACTCCCTTTCTTTGTATATGAAGTTTACCATCATGTAATAATTGATTGACTGAAAATTAATCATGTCTAGACAAATATCTATGTCAAAAATCTCTAAAAATATCCCTTTATTATTTTGATTTTTTCCAAAAAAACCGAAGTGTGCTCTCATCTGAGAACCAATTGTCATAAATTTTCGAAATTCGTAGTGAAATACCTATAATACCTACCGACGGAGTAATTCAAATTTTAAATATTCCGTGACGTTATCAGGCCGCCGTTGGTAGTAATCAAACTTTTGTAATGATTGCAATTTGAAAAAACCAAATAAATTTCTAAAAATCCAAATTTATACTATTAATTATTTTTTTAACGAATATTTGATAGATCTTCTTGATCGTCGCTACGAGTCTACTTGTAATAACGGGAAAAGGGTTAAAACAAGAAAGCAGACGCTACGAGTTACATGAAAGGAAGCAAAAAGAGACTAAACTCAATCACAAAAGTCAATTCTACAATAAACGAGAATCCATTCGGGTTCACTGGGGGAATATGCACACAAGACGCAACCACAACACATCCACCATCATACAAAGTAAATTGAACAAATCAAGTAATTGCATAGATATCTTCATCGATTCATCATTCGAGGGAAGAACTCGACAGTATCTCACTATATTAGGTCATGGGTGCTTGAACATTAGACTTATAACATAGTCAGGAATCTATCGGCCAAGTTTTTGCTGCTAGCTCTGGTACACCCTGTATATAAAAACTAGTGATTTGATGTTAGGTACCTAATCGTACATGCAGGTCGCGTTCGTGAAGTTGGAAACCGCGTAGTATTGTTGCGTTCAGCCCGTCGATTGTCACCCCGCGTGTTTGTTAATCGGGTCCGCTCGGCACTCGGGCTTGAGTGTTTGCCAGGGGCGGCGCCGATTCTTCAGCGTTTCACTTTAGTGTTATTGTTGCGGCCGCGGCGCGCTGAATGGCGGGGCCGTCGAGGGCCCTCCGCGCTGACTGACAGCCCGGAGTGCCTGCGACATTAATGGGACAAAACGCGACATGTCTCTCTCCGCAAAGAAACAGGATGTTATTGTGTTTAAACGGTTTCTCTCGAAGGCATTCTCCTAAGTGCTCAATAATAACTAAACGTTTTTTTAAATAATCGTAGGTACTTAAACAGCGGGCCAAAAGTGACATTAAAAAGTAAGTTATTAATTGAATAACGTATATATAATAGCATATATTTATTTATATTTTTAATGAAAAAACACATTTTATGATAACTATTACAAATAAGATGAATCAAATATGTAAAAAAACTAACCCATAAAAACCAAGTTTTTATTTTTCTCCCTTTCTTTGTAAATTCAGTTTACCATCATGTAATTAAATAATTGATTGACTGAAAATGAAGCATGTCTAGACAAATATCCATGACAAAAATCTCTAAAAATATCTCTTTATTATTTGATTTCTTACCAAAAAACCGAAGTGTGTCATCTGTGAACCAATTGTCATAAATTTTCGAAATTCGTAGTGAAGTACCTATTATACCTACCAACGGAGTAATTCAAATTTAAATATTCCATGACGTTATCAGGCCGCCGTTGCTAGTAATCAACCTTTGTAATGATTCCAATTTGAAAAAAACCATTAAAATTTCTAAATATCCAAAATTATAGTTTAATTATTAATTTTTTTTAACTAAAATTTGATAGATTTTCTTTTCTTGATCGTCGTCACGAGTCTACTTGCAAAGTTTCAGCTCGATTGGATCACGGGAAAAGGGTTAAAAATCGATCCAAAGTTTTTTCGTCAAGGAAACAAGCAAGCAGACGCCACGAGTTAAAAGAAAGGAAGTAAAAAATATGCATAGATGTAGGAATACATTTTTCTTAAAAAACTATCCTAAACAATTAAATTTGAGTATGTAAGATTAATTACGTATCATTCTAATTAACTGCGTGATACTACAACGTATTTTGTAATAAGTGGAAAAATAATTACCATTCTCAATTTATTAATCATTAAGTAGGATTTTTTTGATCGAAATTCCAATAAAAGCCACTTTTCTAGAGATTTCAAAATAAATGCTTTTTGACCAATATTTCGTTCGGGATATTTTTATTTTATTGAGTGTTTGTTATAATATAAATGACGACACACAAAAATTCTTGATGTTTTCATAATCTGAATTAGTTAACATAGCAAAAATGGAATCGTATCTTCCCGGTAATGTTCCTGATATGTGTAACCCGCTGGTAATCGAATATTCGAAAGATGGATTTTGATCACTTTGAACAAACACACTTTGAATAACATATTTTTCCTTCGTAAAATCCATATTACAATACAGAATCGTAGCTTGGGGTGGAATATATAAAAGTAATCTTCAGGCTATTAAAAACACAAAAATTAATTTTAAAAATAAGATTAAAAACTTAGAACCCATCGCACTGATTTACTATTTAAATAATTTAATGCCAATAATTTAGACAGACAAAATAAAAACAATATTTTTACTAATCATAGTCAAAGAACACAAACAACAGGAAGTATAAATATATCCTAATTCAATAGAACAGCCAAGAAACACCACTACTCTTACCTAGGCATCGAGTAATTCAATAGTATACCAGTAAATTAAAAAATCCAAAATATATAATTTTTAAAAAATATATAAAATGTATGAGAAATTAAAACAATACGTTTAAATATGTAATTTAAAACATCATTTTACTGTTTATTTAATTTTCTTATTTCTTTGTTCATCTCTTACATATATTAACAATTGTCTCATTTAAAAATTATGCTTGTATTCCTGCTTCTGATACACATGTTTTTAGTTTTTATGGTGTAGTATAACAGATGGAAAATGTATCTTAATATTCTTAAAATATAAAAATATATTGTATCGTCATAATTTTTTTTATATATTTTTAATTTATAATTAGTTGATATGGTTCTATGAATCATGTTTGTAATGATTTTTATTCTTATGTTGCAACTTCATAATTAAATGTATTTTAATTGATAAATAAATAATCTTCTGTATTTTTTTAACACTATGAAAATCATCTACGTTGTATTAATAATTGTCATTTTTTATCCTATACTAAAAGCTCGCAAACTGATTATGAAATCTTGACTCATTTACAAGGTCAATTTTTATCTGTAAGTAAAAAAATATATATTATCTTAAATATCATAAAAGGTAAAATAAATTTTTATATAGAAAATACAAAATTTTATTTAAACTTTTAATAATTAGACAATAGGCCCATATTAAAGTACGCACTCTCCCGTAAAAATATTTTAATTTGTATGTAATTATTGTATCGTTGAAAAAGTGCTTTGAACCTATGTTTAGAATGTATGAAATTCAGTTTAAGGTAATGTATTGCCATTTTCATATTGTCTCGGAATCATGGTTGAAACACGTTTATTAATTGAATTAAATCACTGGACACGAATTTAAACTCTTTGGGTTTAACATTTCGCCTGTCGATGAGAATTCTTGATACTCTTGAAACATGAGTAGAAAAATATAAACTTATTTTTGAACCCATGTAAAAATAACATAGTTGACATTTTCCATGCAATTGAATGATTGTCATAAATTTCAATTTTATTTTATAGGATTAATTCGTAATTCACTCAACCATGCAAAAAGCCTTTTCTGTGCATCCCCATAAAATATTAAATAATTTGTATTTTTTAATATAATTTAAAATATAAGAAGAATTTAAAAATAAGAAAAATAGTATTATAAAATTGTTTAAATGTCACAAACATGACGTATGTAGATATTTTAAATACTATGAATGAAGGTTTCAATAAATAAATTAAAATGACACCAAATGTTAAAAAGTTTTTGTGAATATTTCAAGTTTGTCAAGTGCTCAGTTGTGTTGAACCCATGTTATGTTTGATAGTAGTTGAAGTGGTTCTCAGGATTTCTGCAATGGGAGCATAATGGCTTTAGACTATCTGCCTGTTTTCTGTCTCCAGCTCAAACCACCTGTCGGCTCCCAGCCGCACCACCCCAGTCAGGAAAACTTCTCACTGACTAATCTTCACAAAACTAAGTTTCTGTGGAAACCGCCCTCTTATTAAAGCAATTTGATATTGTTTCTTGAAAACTTTTGAATGTCTCGGCATCCATTATCGCTCGTACCATGTGGTCGGATCCCTCATGGCATATTCCCAGGGATGAAATACTGGTGAAGTTAGTGAGTATCCGTTGTGCTGTTGTAAAATGTAACTTGATTGTATGTCAGTTTGGTCAGTTTACTCTCTATAAGTAATTTGGACGACGGTTTTTTTTAAATTTTTTTATTTTTATTATATTTCTATTTATTTTCTTCACATTTTATAATATGTAGTCCCACAAAACGTTTAAAGAGACGTTTGTGTGTAGGTTCATTTTTTTTACATTTTATATTTTACAATTGAAAGTTACACAATTACTAAAAATTATTCACTTCATAAATTAAATTAAAATGATAATTGAAAATTGAATACGTTCTGTCCATTACTGCTTAAATGTGCGGGCCAGTATTTCTATTGAGTTTGTTTAAATCATCCATTTAATTTACTTACGTCACCTTAATATTTAAGTTACAATTACCTTAAATATTTAGGTATACAAGTTATCTGTTAGCTAGTGGAAAAAACTTTGGAGGAGTGTTTTTCATTCAATTTTGTATAGAATTAATTGATATAGGTTAAATAAAATGATATAGGTTATGATTTGATAAGATATAGGTTAAATAAAATGACTATTTTTTAACTTCTTCAATAAGAGCATACTGATTTTTTGGTCACATTATTAGTATAATAAATAACAATATACTTTATCATCATAGTGTATTCGTTGAAAATACCTTTTTAGAAACTGATTTCAAAAATCGCATCTTTTGGATTTCAATTTTTCTTTATTTCGGAAAAAATAATTTTTGGTTTCTGTGACATATTAATGTTTAAAATATTAATAATTTTTTATATGAGTACTTAATTATTTATTCATATCGCGCATATTTATTTATAATTTTTAGTAAAGATACACTGTGTCCGAAACATGTTGGTATTTAAAAAAAATTAATGGTGAAAACAAAGTACATTCTTATTCGTTATATATATTTTTAAATCGTTGGTCGAGTTATGTAGACAACTTTAAAAATTCAATATATTTTGGATTGTTATTTTTTTTAATTTTGAAAAATTAATTTTTGCTTCTATGACAAATAAATGTTTGATGAGAGGGACTGCTCCTCTAGAAACTAATGTAATTACAAAATAACTGAACTAACTTACTTAATACGCGAGTATTCCAAAGTTTATTTCAATGGTAATTAAAATAATGTTAAGGTTTTGTCACGTGGAGGGCTGTGGGAGGAATGAATGAAAACGCGGGAAATTAATTAGCAATTTATTAACAACTAATTAATTAACTATGCGACGTACAAAGTCACTTAAACATAACGCTATTCTTTAAATTACACTATTTTTGCCGAATACCACTAGTAAATACACAATTTATTATCGCTGAAACACTTTATTTAACATTCACTAGAACATTCCATCCAATTTTCGCTCGTAATAATCGCTACGGCTCATTTTGCCCTTATAGGTAAGAACTTTGCTCGATTATTCGCTGGATATCTGACTGAATATACGAACTGACAACAACTCCCGCGCCGGTCGTATGCTGGTGTTTTCTATTTTCTGGATTATTCTAGTCCATAGAAGAAGATTCTCGCGGCTTTTAGGCTTGTTTGGTGTTTATCAAATATTTTAGATGCCTCCCGAAGACCATAGGTCACTCTAGGCCATTCTCAATTTTTTGATAGTGTTGTGACAAGTGACATAGGAGTACGTAGCTTTTTAGCTTCTCGTTACAATATTTATGGTTCTCATCTCAATTAAAAATATAAAAATACTTGATAAGAAATATGCACCATGAAGAAATACGAAACTGAACGGCTGAAAGCCACGCAATGCTGTACAAATGCATGTATTTTTCTACTGTGCACCATTCCTAGAAGTTGACACTTCGCTCTGCTAAGCTTTTACTCGCCTACAACTGCCCTTACGGAATCTTCTTTGAATATAAATATTACGGAGAATGCATTCATGTTTGGAATGCACTTCCTGTAAAGCATTTTAAATATCACGGAGAAAATACGTCTGAAATCAGTTTCATAAAGGATCTGGAGAATTTTTCAAAGCGTGGAATTCCACGGACACAGGTCCTGGAACTTTCTCATTCAAGCGGATACATTTTTATATCAGTTATCGTTTTGCACCGCTTTTGCGACTGGAAATATTATTTATCAATACGTAGCAGTGGAACCGGGCAGGAACCTAGGTTATGTTGTCGATAACAATGTTGTAGAAATTATGTGTTAAATTTAACGGATATATTATACGAACCGTTTATTTCACTGAGAGGCAAATCTCGACGTTTCGCTGAAGTCTTATCCAGCGTCATCAGGATAGCGTCCTATCATTGCGGGGGTGGAGGCCGTATGGGCAGTTCGGCAAAACGTCGAGATTTGCTTCTCAGTGAAATATACGGTCTTTAAATGTTGTAAAAGTTTGCCAGTAGTCTATTCCTTTTTTCTCGAAACTTCTACTTCAGACTGGTGCAGACGATTCTCTAAAACTGCTAACTTCGATTTTCTATAAGAAACTTTTTAAAATTATTTTGAAACTGTTTTCATTTTTTGCACAAAAAAAACGTATTTTTTTTCGATGTGCTACAAACTATAACAACATTTTATTCAAAAAAAAAAATTAACTTTTTAATTTCGAACATTATCACCACTATCAGATGCGCACATCAAGGAAAAGGACCAATGCGGGATAGCATATAACTCCATTTTGAGATTTTCAAAAAAAAATGTTTTCAAAAAATTATTGGAATAAACAATGATAATTAAACTTATTTTAAATGTGTATTAGCTAGGCTAGTTAGTTAATTAGTAAGTTGATCCCTCCAAGTGATGTAATCCTTTAAATAAAGGATTTTGCTGTACACGCCTCGAGATTATGATCCCGCGATTCCAAAAAAATTGCTTAAAATATTTTTAGTATAAAAAATAAACCATACACTTTCACAGCTGGTAGCGACCCCTAAAAGTCTGACAAAATATTGTGTAAATATTTAGACATATGAAAACATATAAAAGGGTGCCACATAGAAAAAAATATATCATAATTTTATTAATCATCCTAATAGTTATTTTATTTATCTCTTTATTCTTGCTTCTTAAATAATTTTTTAACATATTTTTTTGTATTATAAACTTTTTTTCATTGAATAATTGTAATTTAACAATAAAACTATTAAATTAAGAAATATAACTACCCCAAAACAGATTTCACCTAGTGGGGCGTTGTAAGATAAATTAAAAAAAAATAATTGCTATAATATTTTAATAATTTATTAAATATGTACACTTTTGGAATGTAATGAAGAAGAAGAAGAAGAATGTTTAGTTATGTTTAGAGCTTCATTCGAGTTTATAGCATTTTGCCAGAGGGTCATGGAGAACTGAGCGAGGATAATCAAATATGTTGTGGTCGCTCCAATTATCTGCAAGTTGGAAATATTCCAATTAATTTTATTGTAGTTATAATATTTTTTAACGAAACAATGAATTTGATTTTGAGTATCGTTTCTACTTAAGGCTTACTTACTTACTTACCATCACGCCGTTTCCCCGTCGACGTAAGCAGAGAGGATAGAGCGCCACACTCTTCTGTCCTGACATACAAACTCGTGCCTCATCCACATTTATACATCTTCGCATGCAAGCTCGACTATTGTTGAGGCTTCTAACGGGACCATCTTTCAGTGTGTGGTTTATCTGGTCGTGCCACGTCTTCCACGGTCGCCCTCTCTTTCTGGCGCCGTCAACACTTGCGTTATATGACTATTTTTTCTATCATTCTATCCTCATTCAACACGCCCAAACCACCTGAGCGACCTTTTTTTAATAATTTTAATTATGCTAAGATCAGCTTTACATTCATTCCTAATATCTTCATTCTTTACTCTATCATAAATGGATTTGCAACACATACACCTCATGAGAAATCTCATCTCTCCTGCACTCAGTCAGCTTGTTTTTAAATTGTATTTCTAATTATTGCTAATGACATTTTCAACAGACATATACTCATTTCCTTGACTCCAATTGACATTGTCATTATGAGTAATACGATATTTTGTCCCAAGTTAATAATATAAGAGGTATAAAAAGTTAAGTAAGCAATATTCCAAGGGGGCGTTTTTGAGATAAATAAACGCCAACTTACAACTTATGCTCAATACTCAAGAAAATTTCATTGCAATCTATGAAACTTACAGCATAATATGAATATTTTAATATAAAGTTTAGGAAGTTTAATAAGTTTTATAAAACAACTCACTCTCCAAAGGTGGGCGTTTATCTTACACATAGATAATGATTTAGATTACAGAATTCTGTTGTTGATGGAGGAAAAGCGCCCGCGCTCTTATTTTGAGAGTGAGGCAAGAATTTTTTGGCCTAAAATTTATTTTTTACTTTTTAGTACATTAAATTATATTTCAAATTTATCGTGGATTGAAAAAAAAATCATGAAATATAATTTTCTACTTTTTAATCTTAATATTACTCAGCATAGAAAATCACTTCGGAAGGAAACTTGCACTATCTTTGGGTGAGCTCACTAACTTATTTCCCGTACAAATTTTTAATTTATTAATTAGTTAATCTGATAATGGATTCGTGTATTGCCATTTATAATACGTCTGTGTAAAAATTTCCGCTTTATTGGACTTTTCGTCCAAACAAACAACCCAGGTGAAGCTAATATAAGCGTGGTAATGAAAAAACAAACCCATTAAAAACAAGTTTTTATTATACTCCCTTTCTCATTGAATCAGGTTTCGTACCTATACAAGCGTCGGGCTAATTACTCATTTGTATTGATTCCTATCTGAAAAGAGCATTAAAAAATCCAAAATTATACTATAATTATTAAAAATTTTCAAACAAAAATTTGTTAGATCATTTTTATCATCGCCACGAGTCTAGTCTGCTTGAAAAGTTTCAGCTCGATTGGATCACGGAAAAAGGGTTAAAAATCGATTCAAAATTTTTTCGTCAAACAAGCAGACGCTACGAGAAAAGAAAGGAAGTAAAAAGATAATGTTGGACTGTACACCAGTACCTGTACAACAGAAGCTCTGATCAGGCAGAGAGTGAGGAAGATGAATGAAGGATTAGAATATACTCACAGTAAAAAGAAGGGTGTTGTCCATGGGGAAAATTCCCATGGCGCTGAACGTAGGTCTGCGGTGGAGCATGTAATTGGAGAAACGAAGTAACTGCAACAAACCACAAAGGTATTTTGAATAAAATAATTCAATACATTTAACTATAAAATGGTCAAGCGGTTTGCACGCTTCGATCCAAAATTAGAAGCCAAGTAACCACCATCAAAGTTGGTCAGGTCTCATATCCCAAGATGATGTTTTAAGCGATTTTTATATAGCGGACTTCGTACTGGTCTGCAATAATTAGTTCGTGACAAAATACTATACATTCTTATGCAAAAACTGTTAGTTATAGATATTAATTCTACCTTATTCTTATTTAAAAATTAATAAAAGGTGTCATTTGACTTGACATTTGTCAAGATGACTTTAATGAGACATTTTCACCTGTGTTACGATATTCTACTATGAGACTATTATTTTCCTTAAGTGTACAACATGATCTTAAAATTAATCACTTAGATGTCCCTACAGCATTCCTAAATGGTCATATTAATTAATGTGTTTTGACAGGTTATGAGCCCAGTCAGCATCAACATAACCACATAAATTATTCTCATTTTTCTTAAAAATCATAATTACTAGTTTTTTTGTAGATATCTTAACAACCTTTTCAAATGTGTTTAATGTGGTTTGAGCCCCATTATAGAAGACCAGCAAGAAAGTTTATTTTGTAAATTATAAAAATGTTGTTGTGACATGTATTTCGTTATAAAAAAATACATTAGTTAGATTTGAATTTCGCACCATAGAATATACAAGTCTATCATAAAAAAAATCATACTTTTATACGCTTTCTTTGCAAACATTAGTCATAAATTTAACATCACCCATGCAGTGTCCAAATATTAAACACGTTGTTTTAAAATTTAAAACAAAATTTTGAACACGTTCTTCAGATATTTCTGCGGCTCTTGCTTGTGAATGAATGTTATTAATCGAAATTATAACTAAATCATGTCAATAAAATAATTTCATAATGTAAAGTGAACCACTTTACGTAAATGTTGAAAGTTTCAGAGGTCTAGCTAGTCGGAAAGTTGGTGAAAAATCAATTATAAGATTCCACCACAAACAACAAAGTGAGTTAAATAAAAGCATGTAAGAAGAGATAACTTTTTAATATGTAATCCATAATTAAAGTATTTTCAGAATATTTTGAGAATGTCAAAGTTTTTCAAGAACGCAATACTGGATTTTTCCCCAGGGAGACATCATTAATGAAGATCGTCATCATCATCACTCTTGGCACTACAACCCTTAGTGGGTCTTGGCCTCTTCAATAATCTTTCTCCACTCATCTCAGTTTAGTGCCAGATCGTAACATTTTGTTTATTTTTCATTCATTAATCAAGATATATTATTGATGTTTCATAGAGACGAAGCTATGGTTTATATGGAAAAGTAGGTATGGAAGTCTATTTTTGGGTTTTCATAGGGCTTACGACCTATCGTGCGGCTGGATTAAGTGATAAATCTACATAATGTAATGTTCACCAGTTCCACCCATGATAGACTACCACATCTATAAAATTTATGAAAGATGTATATATACAAGTTTAACTTGCACAACTTGTTTCGTATGTGAGTTGTATTTTTACTACCGCCACCTGTAGTCCAAAACTTTTCCATTCCCATAATTCAATACAGATGTCACTATTGATAATGAGTTATCAATATCCTTTGTAGTGTATATGAGATTCTTCTGAATTAATAACATTACACTACACTACACATGGGTGGAATTGGTGAACATTACGTTGTGTAAAGTGATCACTTGAGCCAGCCGTACGATAGGTCGTAAGCCCTATGATATAAATATATCTTCGTCTCTATGGGACATCTATTATATATCTTGAAGTTTTTTTCTTAATGCTTAAACCCACTTAAATATATATTTTTAAAATGTACAAGTGAATAAATTATATGGGCATAAAAGAGATCAAATTAAAATATTAAAATTAAAATTACTAAAATAAAAAAAGTATGTACCTCGTGGCCAACGTCCTCTGGTTGTTCTTGCAATAATAACTTACTTATAAAAATTCTAGTTTCGTCTGTCTGAAAAAATAGTATTTATCGTCAGACTGCTGACACAAAATAAATTAATATATTAATACAACTGCCAACGGCCGCTATTCATTAGGAGTCTACAGACATTTATTGTGATCATATTTTTTGAAATATTAAATGTAATATACGTTATACCATATTAATACAGCTGATTGGTTTTCTTTTTCGTTATTTAAGACATTATTTTTGATCCATAAATGGTCCAATATAGATTATTCGCGATCATTCTAAGAACTGGATATATCAGTTTGAATTATAATCGGTTTATTGAATGTCTCGTACAATCGAAATAGTAAATAAAAATCATGACGAAATATGTCAAAATCAAGCGCACCGGCTTAAACGATTTTTTCAGTTTAAAAAAACCTATAATCCAAGTTGAATACAGTTGTTTTAAACTAAACACTGAATACCACCAGCCCTAAGACTTGCGCACAAAGTCTGCATACCAGATTAAAATAGCTACCGGTAATCCTATTGCAACGGCTTTCAAAGCTTTGCAATAATAAGTCACATTTTCTGGTTTGTATTTTCTGGGGTACTATGGCGTATTTTTACGACCTTTCTGGCCAACGCTTCGGATCCCATCGCAGGGTCCATCTTCATAGCTGATTTGTTGACAATCACCAACATCAGCCGACCAGTCCCACACATGGATTCTGAAATGTCGGCCTGAAAGTTCGCAAAAATACAGCAAACAAAAACCACAAGATGCTAATCGTGAAAATCTAAGATTTTTTTTTAATTTTACGCTTCAACAAGGCAAGATATCATAACAGAAACAGAAGCGAAACACATCACAAAATAGGTTTAGCTTCGATAAATTCAGATTAAAAAGATTCGATAACTTCAGATAAAGAGTTGTTGCAGCCGGGCCTCGTGATCGAGGATCCTTGAGCTTGAAAATAGTAAAACACTGTTAGATTCCAGGCTGTGCAGATAAGAATCAGCACACCTTCACCGGTTTCTCTCGGAAGGTAGAACATGTATCAGGGTTGGTTCACAGACTCAGCTGGTTCTATCTGAGCCGTCTCATCTCTCTGGTTGAATCAATCAATTCTACAAGTGGCAATCAACACTGGTACAATAAAGAAAGATATTAATTTAACAGGTTATACATTGTCTTGGTGTTTAATGACCAATCATGAATCGAGGGCTGTGCACACAGACGATTATACGCACATAAAATAGCTTATAAAATAGATATGCGACACATATTCCGTGTTCGCATATCTATTTAAAAAATAATAACAACATTTGGATGTAAAACAACTTACCTTTAATTTGCAATGTTCGCACGTCATTGTCAAGATGACGACGAATAACGTATGAATCAACGTCTGATGCAAAGAAAAGTAGAGCACAGACATTAAAAAATCTGTGCTATCCCCCATGTATATCAAAGTCGCTATAGTGATCACATAGAACAAATTAAAAACTATCGACACAATGCACACTGTTACGACGGCCAGCACTTTAAAAGAAAAAGCTCGATGAATGCTGTCTGCTACGTCACAGACGCCGTCGTATACTTTCCATATCATATTGATCCGTTTAACCAGAGCTATGGTTTTGATTTCTATGTTCATGTCTCTCACGCCCACGGTGTCTGTACAACCAGCCGTATAACTGAAATACATCCCTCTCAACAACTTCTCTTCGCAGAGCACCGCCAGCTGTTTGTTGATTACTTCGATATCCCTTCCGACCAAGAACGTCGCGTAACCGTAAAGGATCAAGGCCATTTCTATTAAATATTCTGGAATAAACAAGGCTGCTATCATCTCCCAGGATGGGGTGCTCGACCACTTTGACGCTATCCAGTAAATCAAGACCAGGAAAGTACCGGTAAAAACCAGCGATGCAAAGACTACGATCGAAGATTGCCGGAATAGCTTCTGATAATCTTTTATGATTCCGAGGTTGACCATGGCTTCGTCGACCGTCATATGGTTTTTTATATTGATCGCGTACCTGTTAATAAAAAATAACGTTTCTATGGCTACTGAAAGAATGCAAACACTGCCCATGAGTATTCTGAACTTATCTGAAAATGCCAAAACTTGAGATGTGTTGAAGAATTCCATCAGCATTTCTTCCTTCATGAGTACCCTGATGCAGCACGTGAAATACACCCCGATTAATCCGAAGGAGTACAGAACCAGCGGCGGGTATAAGAAGGCTTTAGGGTTGTTAGAGAAGTCATATTTTAATGGAGTTACGCCGGACAATATCACGAGAAAAATAATGGGTTTCAACCCTGCTTCAAAAGAATTTGCAAAGGTTAATTTGTTTAAGTAATTCCGTATTTTTTTATATAACATTTTAATTAAATATTTCTTCCTCGGTAACAATGATTCATCCTTTCTCACAACAAAACGCTATTGACTGACTTATGTTAGAGAACGCGTACTATCATTATACCTTAATGCCTTCAACAATTTTGATAGTTCCATGACGATTCTGAATAATTAATTCAATTAAATTCTCTATGGGAGTGGCGGTGCTTGAATAATGATGGTATAATAAAATTTATAGTGATAACACTTATTTATGTATGAATCGGGAAAAAAATTAATCGGTTTTGAAATAAGGAAGGAAAGCTTAACTATCAATAAAGGGTGACTATCAACTATGTTTCCTCTACCTCTATTTTAATTATAATTTTATATTTTATTACTCAAGTATGGAGAGTGTCAGAATCTCTTGCCGATAGATGAAGTAAGAAGAAAGTGTGGAATAGTGAACAAGTTTCTATAACTAAAGATAAATAACTTTGTATTAACTACTACTAGTTTCGATAACTAAAGATGAATAACTTTGTATCAACTACTTAACTAGTAACTCTACGTCTACCGGTTTCGATACCACTGTAACCTCATCAGGATAGACGATAAACTAACTTACAATTATCTATTCGAGCAAACAAATCAATTTTTGAACGGGGGCGTGGCTACAGCTATGGTGGGGGTAATTGAGAAATGGACACCAAAATGTGTTAAGTAACGGGCTATACAAAATTTATCTGATTGATAATTAAGGAGGTACAGTGAATGGACTATTGCAGGTCTCTTCGGGTTGCAGTCGCGCTTTACACGACGTGACACGGAGATGGCCTTTAGAGTAAAAATTGTCAACCTGGCTACGTATGAGTAGGACCGATATGGGAGCTTTCGCTCATAAAACGGTCCTGGGAATGCGGTGGGTGTCCATCACTGGTTGTTAATTATATTGGCTTTAGTGTTCAGGCATTTTTTTTATTTCTAAGTTATCTAATCTAAGGTCCATATTATTTACGTGTAGAATTTCGATACCATTTTCTTTTTTAAAGGTGTGACCTGTTTCCAAAACATGGTACGAGAATTCAGAAAAGTTATTGTTATTGAAACATCTAATGTGTTCCTTTACTCTAATATTAAAATTACGTGCCGTTTTACCCACATAAAAAGCCAAACAGTCATTACAATTTATTTTATAAATACCGGATTGTTTTATCGGGTCGATTTTGTCTTTGGAATTTATTGTAAGTTTACCTAAGCTATTATTAGTATAAGACGCGGCTTTAATGTTACCTGGCAAACTTTAAATCAAATCTTTAAATGTAAAATGTTTAAATGTAAATGTTATATATGTATAATATTCTCCGCCATTGCTCATTTATATTAATTTACATTAATAATATTTGGATGAAAAAAATTTCACTTAATTTAATGATCAGCACGAATAATCTCTACAACGTTAACGCCAAATCCAAGAGTAATATAAACTAGAAAATTTTTACAATTTTATTATTTAAACATTAACTGCCTGTTTTGAATAATCCTCGATCTAAGTGACAAAATTTTAGATATGTTTATATTATTTCATATTTCGCACCCAACGTGCAAGTTTTTTGAAAATTATTTTGTATTAAACTTCTTGTTTGTCGGCTCAAATATTTATGAAAGCTTAATACTAAAGAATATCTAATAGAAAACAGACAAAACAAAGTGTGTTAAACGTAAATACTTATTGTAATAAAACTATAAAGATAAGCATGACTTAAAAAAAAGGCTTATAATGCAAACGACTTTAATTTTATAAAATTAATCCTTGTTTGTAATTTGCCACAAACTAGGTAATTCATTAAATTTAGCAATGAATTCAATTACGAACTCTCGGTTTGTGCTCATTGTTACGCGGCGTAGGTGTCGTTACTTCCGCGACTTAAAGCGAACTGAGCCAAATGGCGCGCGGGTTTTCGCATTCACGAGCGAGCCAAATAGCTTGGCGCGATGGCATGGCGCGTTGGTTTTCACACTCCCGAGCAAGCCTGCAGATCGGACGCGGTGCGCCAAACGGCACGGCACGATGGAGTTTCGATCGTTTGGAATTCCATCGTGGTGCGCCAGTCTAATTGAACTGCATGAGTATCGACATTCACGAGCGCATTTTGGAGTGATGGCGTGCCATTTGGAACGATGGCACGCCCGTGAATGGGGGCCTTAAGCTTCGCCGCAGCATTCATCACTGACTGAAGTCTGTCGAGCTCTAGGCTGCCCTGCATACATTGAGTTACAATAGTCCAGCCGCGAGATGACGTAGCACTAATCAGTGACTTTGCTGCGACTGGGGGAAGGCATTTTCTTACAGACTTGACCTGTCTTAAATTATAGAAACCAGCGCTCACAGCTTTGTTAATCTGAAATCCAAGGCTTAGATTTTGCTCTAGGTTTCTTATTGATACTATTATGATTTTTGTTTTCTTTAATTATAGTTTTTCTTTTTGTTTTATCTTAGAGCCTATGAAGTACAATTTAGCAACATGGTGGTTCAAATAACAGAACCAGTTGGCAAAATTGGAACAAAGCTCCGATATCCCATTTTGTTAATTATTGAGATATCTTTAATGATAACGTTGATTAATACTTAATAAATAAAAAGCCCAATATTTATTCTTTTACTTCATACAATAGACATTTGTAAAAATCTAGAAAATAATACAGAGGTACTTAAAACACATTTTCAAAAAAATGGTCCAAATTACCAAACTTTTCCCTAATAATAATAGAAATGACATTTTTGTCCAATTTTACTTGTACTAATTAAATGTTACAAATACAGTTACGATTTGCTTTATAGACACACATTTTAAAACTTTTTCAAGCTTGCTGTAGATAATAGCTAATGAATTAAAAAAAAAAATGTACCTATATGTACTCTCCAAAGTCGATCCGGAGGCAAAAGGGAATAAACCCTTTCTAATCCAGTATTACATAGGCTAAAAACATCATATGGTACCCTTTTTTTGCTGTCCCAGATAGAAATCAATTTTTTTTTAATACAACGGTGGACATGGACATTCGATTTTATCTACGGTATATGAGCCAACAGCCAATACCATAACTGGTGTCGACTATTTTTTTTTCTTTTCAAGGTACATTTTCAAATATTAATGGTAATAGATCAAGTGAAATGAAGAAACGTGTTAATTTTTTTATTTTTTATTACGTATCATATTTTACAAAGTATTCAAGAAATCGTATTAAAAATATAAATTTCAAAATGGTGTTTTATTACTTAAGTCTTAACGCAATGCTTTATTTTAAGCACTAAATGTAATTCTAACAAAATATTCTCGATTTTAATTTATTATTTGTGAGCATGAAATTCACTAAAAAATCAATAATTTATTATGATTGTTAAATGCTTAAGAGAAAAGAACAATAATTAAAAATATTTTTATCTATGGATTAAATAAACGCATTCAAACAATGATATAATAAACTGTAAATACGTTACAAGCGTGAAATCGTGGCAAATCAAAAAGAAGGTAATTGCCTTACTTGCATTCGTCATCGAACGTACCTTCTTTATGATTGGACGCGACGGCACGCCGGAAAAAGAGTCCCGGGGGAAAAGGAACAGAGTATCGTACACTATTGTATGAATGAGTATGTTATTTTAGTCACCGCGACTTCAAATTACCAGATTTTTCTGCATTTGCTACATTTGAAATCAGGATAGTATGGGAATAACGTGTCTATTTATAATACGTCAAATACAAATACAAATACAAAGTATCGATTGACTATGTGTAAATGTGTGCGTGAAAAGAAATGTGTGTCTTGAACGACGACAAGGAGCATTAAAGATTATTGCAGAGAGTAATTCGGGACAATCGATATTGTTATGTAATATATGTAAAAAATAGTCCTTCGGCCCAAAAATAATAAGTACCCATGACCTTCAAAGATTTGCAAGAAACGTGAATGAAGCAAGTCACAAGTTTGGTATGAAGATGAACACTCGAGAAAACAAATTGTTAATAGTATCAAAGAGATCTGTTCCGACGCCTAATATAATCGACAAAAATGAACAAAAATAAAGTCACGCAATAGAAATACTAAGGCACATGGTGAACGAAAATTGGGATCCATTTCAAGAAGTTAAAGCTCGAATGGAGATGGCAAGACGTGCGTTTCTCAGAATGAGATAGTTATTTTCTAACCATGACCTAAGTCCTGCAACTTAGAATGCGTATGATTTGATGTTATATATTTGCCATTCTCTTACATAGGGTGGAGGCGTGGACACTACATCAAAAACTAATCCGCAAATTTTAGATGTTTAGAGCTCTATAAACGCATATTGAAAGTTTCCTGGGTGGATAGAAAGATTGCGTATGAAGACCGAAAAGTGCTGCGGACTATCAAGATAAGAAAGCTTTAGTATATCGAACATACTATGAGATGTCAAAAACAAAGTCTAAACTGATTCATCAGATTGAAAATCGGTAGATTTTTAAAATAACTGATAATCTTACTGAATGACAGTTGTGTTTAACGTTTTATTCACGATTTCAGGATTTTTCCAGAGAGCCACAGAAAACTGAACGAGTATAATTAGATACGTAGTGGTTGCTCCAATTACCTGCAAGCAAACAAACATACGTAATAATTTATAAGATGTATTTTTTAGAGGTATAAAACCTTAAAGTGAAATAAACACATTAATATTGTGGGAATGGCCACGGTATCGGCTTTATTGGAAACATAATTTTACGCCAGAATGTTATTAGGTTTTCACGGACACTCAGAATCTTCAGGTTTGTGTTTTCTGGGGTATTATGCCGTGTTATTACGAACTTTCCGGCCGACGTTTCAGATCCCATTGCAGGGTCCATCATCAGGGCTGACATGGACCCAAATTAGTCCTGATGATGGACCCTACAATGAGATCTAAGCATCGGCCGAAAAGGTCGTAATAACACGGCAGAATACCCAAAACTGAAGATAATTTTAATATACGGTATTTTTTGAAGTTTTTTCGAAATAGAAACATTTTTTCCAGCGACAGTCCATTTGTGCTCGGTTTGGTTTGACAATTCACTATGAATAGACCTACGCCAGAACAACGCTTGAAAATTGTGGAAATTTATTTAGAAAATCATTGTACTATAATCATATTTAAAAACTTTAGCTTTAGTCTTTCCCGTACTATAAAAATGATAAAATATTTATTAAAAAAATCAACCTAATAAGCGTAACCGATTAAGCCGGGGATTGTGAGTTCGTGTCCCACGAGGGGTACCAAAAAAAAAAAATCTGTAGAAACAGCTGATTCATCACAAAGTATACATTGAAACGAAAAATCAAAAATACAATGATTACTTTACTCTTTTTTTATCTTACTTTGATTAATTTACTCAATTTTTGTGTTAAATACATGTCTATATTTTAATGTAAAGTTGCATTTTTGAACGCATTAAAATAAATAAGATGAATCATTTAGAAAGAAAAACATCAAATATTTATCTATAGAAAAAAATGTGGTTGCCACAGGGATTCGAACCGAGAACATTCTTTGCCGGAATAATGAGTCAGTAAGTAAGTACTCTTTGTTGACCATTTACTTTTTCGTCGAATTAACAACCTCAAATTTTATTCCTTTTATTATAGGAACAAAATTTTATGTTTAAAATTTAAGATTAAACAAATTTCAAGATATAATTACATATATTATTTCCAATCAAAAGCTATCATTTTTATTTCGAGTAATAGGTACATAATAAATTACATTTCATTTAATCTACAAAATACAGCATTCGGTCTTTATTCATTGGTTATGTAACTTCCTGGTTAGAGACAATTCCACGTTTGATTCTAAGTGTTAACTGTGAATTTTAATTTTTTATCCTTCTAAGTGTTTCATCAAATTTGTTTTCTATTATTTTTTCCGATTGAATAAATATTCGAGTGATGTAATCAAATACTAATGGCAGCAAATAATAAAATAAAATAATTGATAAAGTAAACTTACTGAAAAAAGAAGTGTGTTATCGATGGTGAACATTCCCAAAATGCTGAATATGGGTCGGCGGTGAAGAATGTAAGTGGAGAATCGATGCAACTGAAAAGAAAATTAATTATTTTAAATAATTAAATAAACTAGTTTACTTGCTCAAGGGAATTTTAATCGAATTAACTAATTTAGTCCCTAATATAAACTTCCCTGAGATACTTTCTATCCAAAAAAATGACGCAGACAGGCAGGAATAAAAAGCGTTCTCTGAAACACAGTGAGACAGTATAGATGCACCACGATGTCTTCTCATTTACTTAAATATTGAGAACTGGCTCAAAAAATTGCAAATCATTAGAAGGTTAAGAAATAATTTAGAGAAAATGGTAAATAAATGATTATTCTTTAAAATATTATAATTATTTAACTACGAATTATAAATATTGATAAAATTTTAAACAAAATTACCTCATGTCCGACATTTTCTGGTAGGTCTTGCATTAATAATTTATTTATTAGCATTCCCGTCATGTTTGTCTGCAAAAATATTTACAATTACGGTTCTGTTAAACGATTAAATTAATTAAAAAAAAACATAGAGGTATAATTGACCAGCTGCTAAATCTATGTGTACTTAATAGTTCGTGAAGAAAGACTACAATGTCTCTAGCATAGTCCATTCAAATAAACGAAAGATTTTTAGATGTGGAACGTACATAGAACTTTCAAAAATTTGACACTGCTTGGACGTTTTTACGATGAAATTGGTGAACTTTGCATTGTTTAAAGTGATCACGTGAGCTAATATTGTGTAGCTTCGACTCTGTGAGACTTTACAATTTATCTTAATTGATTAAACAAGTAATTACGAATTACACAACGATACAACAAATTTTTGAATAATAATTTAAAATTACCCTTAATTTGCATCGTTCACCCATGTATGTTAAGATAAGGAGGAATACTGTGTAGATTGCTGTCTGGTGCAGAGAAAAGTACAACACAGACATAAAAACGTCCGAATAATCCCCCATGTATATTGAAGTCGCTGCACTGATTGCGTGGAACAAATTAAAAACTATGGAGACGAAACACACTACCACCATGGCCATCATTTTAAACGAAGAGGCTTCGTATATGCTGTCTGTCACGTCACAGATACGGTCGAACACATCCCATATCGTGTTGATCCGTTCCACCAGAGCCCTGGTTTTGATTTCTACGTTTGGATCTCTCAGCTCCGCCGTGACTTCACAACTAGCCTCACAACCAAGATCCACTCCTTTCAGCAACTTCTTATCGCAAAGCATCATCAACTGCTTATTAACTATCTCCACGTCCCTTGCGACCAAGGAAATTGCAAATATATAAATCAAAAAAATCATTTCTGCAAAATATTCCGGAATAAACAGGGCAACCATCATTTCCCAAGACGGTTTCTTGGACCAAGTTGACGTGATCCAGCATATCAAAGCCGCAAATGTTAAGTTAAATAATTGCAGCGTCAAAACTACCATTGAAGACTGCCGAAATAATTTTTTATGGTCTTTCACAATTCCAAGATTGACCATCGCTTTATTGACCGTACAGTAGTTGTTAATTTGTATCGCGTATCTGTTAATGAATGTTAATGCTTCGATGGATATTGAGAAAATACAAACAACTCCGATAAGTATCCTGAACTTATCTGACAACGTCAAGAGTTGCGATGAATGGAAGAAATCCATCAGCGTTTCCTCCCCCATTAATACCTTAACACAACACGCGTAATATATTACAGACAATCCGATGGTGTAGAGAACTAACGGAAGACGAAAGAAGGCTTTCGGCGTTTTGGAAAAATCAAATGTGAAAGGTGTCATAGCAGAAAATACCATCAAAAGCAAAACAGGTCTTATCCCTTCATAAAAATTGTTTTCTGTATTGAATTTGAAAAAATACTTTGAAATTATTTTGGAAAACATGGCAATAATTTCAACTTTTCTCGCCACAAATATCGTGGACTGACTGAGTAACATAGAATAACACATCATTTCATAATACCTTTATTAATTTCATAGTCACGACTCCTTTTTTTTATTTCAATAAATTGAATTGCAGAGTGATTAAATAAATAGGCGTATTGATTGGGTAATATACTAGGGTAACGCTTTAATTTGTAGCGTACCACTAATAGATCGGAGTATTTCATAAATATTAACACTAATAAATACGAATCCATACCCATACCCAAAATACATCTCGTAAAAAATTGTCATCTTTTTGATTTACTTCGCTCTCTTCCGTGCTTTATGGCTGGAATGAGACGCGATTAGATTAGGCTCAGAGTTCATGAGTGGTGAGTTCAGAAATCACCGCTTGCATGCACTTGCATTAAAATAAATTCTAAAGTTTGTCAAGCTTCATATCCAGGACAGATTGGAAGAAAGAAGTGACAAGAATAGAAGAACACTTGAAAGGAATCGAAAACTTTAACATCAATTCAGAAATGGCAGACCACGCAAGAACTGAAAGTCATCGTCTCAACAGTGATAGCGTAGTATTAATACACATTTGTAAAAAAGGAAATAAACTAGATAGCTTAGAAAACTTAGTTATTAATTGTAACAATAATACTATTAATATTCAAACACTTTATATCCCCTCTATACGTCCCCTCATAAGCGCTTAGTGGCGACTCTAATTTTATTACTTTATAATAGTTATAAATAACAAATAGTCAATGTTAACAGTGTTATTATTTTTTAATATAATTTGAAAAGCATTTCACAAAGTTACACAAGAAAATTTCGAAAAAAAAATTGTTGCTAACTGGTTTCCTGTCATTATCATTGAGTTATTTCTAATCATAAGAATTATCAACCTGAATATAAATATGTAATGTTTCCCATTTCAGTTATTCAATATAATATACGTGTATTGCAGATGGTGGAGTAAATAAGAAAATTTCCTAATGTGTTTAATGCAAGGTATTTTCGTACAAGAATTGCTAAAATTATTAGTAAAATCGTTCTTAATAAGAGAAATACACACTGAAAAAGAAATATACTATCAATCATATTAATATATTATCAATCAATTTTCGAAGTAAAAAATAATTAGGGTTCAAGCGATCAAGCAATCGTATATAATGATCGGCAATACAAATTAAAACAAGTAATACGTTTTATTTCATCATTTTTAAAAGGTTCTTTTAATAAACTTAACTTAAGTACATAATTTTACGGTTCAAAAAAATTTATTAAAAACAGCACTTTATTCCTTTACAGTGTGTCGCCAAGAAATATTGTATCTTCAAATTCATTGTGAGAATAAATTTAAAATTAAAAGTGTGTAAAATCATTAGCATTTTTTTTATAGAATAACATATTATCTACGGGGTGTTTTAGTGTTAATTGAAACGCGTAAATTGCTTTAATTTATTCTAAATATTTTAAACTCTAAATTTCTTGAGAATGAGAAGTTTTTTTGAAAGTTTATTGAAAACTGATGACGTGGTGGGGATTTTTCAGCCAATATTTTCCATAATGCAGCCTTTGGCTTTACCGTTCAAATTAGTAAAGAAGAGTTCTGATGATGGCTACGAAATAAAAATTGCGAAAGTTTCTGCAATCTACACCGCCTTTGCTTGGAGCTGCTTCTTTTGGTTTGTGTCTCAAACGGTCTTAGATAAATCAGCCATGGAAATGATACCAGAGTCTTTACTTATAAAATTGGGCGATGCTTTAAAAGCTTACATGCACCTTTGTGCTTTAATTATTATATATCTTCTAGTGGTAATAAAAGAAGTCAATCAATACCCTGGTCTACTGGAGACGCTCTCAGAAATAGACGAAATCTGGAAGTGTCTCGGATTGAGTAAGTCGTATTCCAGAATCAAGCTTAGATTTGTCATCGGTTTTACCGCCCAGAATATTGCGCACGCTTGCATAATTATTTGCAGTTTAAATTTGATGTTCAACTGGCAAAATACGCCCAATTTCTTTTTTGTCTATTACACGATGTTTGTGCCAGGATACTTGTACACCCACTTTTTAATGCAGTATTTATGGATGGTACTGTTGGGAAGAATAAATTTCGATATTTTGAACGCAGAATTGGAAATGATCTTCAAAAATCATCAGCTGACTGAACATGAAGCCAAAGCAATTTATTTAAAAGCTAAACCGACATTACTCCATCAAAAATTGATGGTGAACGAATTGAAATCTGCTTCGAGGGATGAGGCAGTAGTGCAAAAGCTGACTTTGTATTGGAAGATTTACGATAGAGTATCTGACTACCTTATGTCCTTGAACGAGATTCATTTAATGAAAGTGGTGGTTATATTTGGGGTGTCGTTTGTATCCATGGTCTTCCATCTATTTATAGCCATCAGTGCCGTGGAGTGGATGGTTAATGGTGTGAGGGATAAAAAAAATAACTTTCTCCTATTTTACTCAATTGGTCAGAGTATAGTCCACTTTGGAAATGTATTTTGCACAATAATTGTGACTCAAATTTGCCTTACCCGTGTAAGTACTAACGAAAATGTGTATTTATTTAACATTAATTGTCTTATTTAACTGTAATTTCGGATATTTTATAAGCACCGTATGTATTACCGAGAAGCGGATCTCGACGTTTCGTTGGATGCTTATCCAACGTCATCAGGAGGACGACGTTTACCCGCGGAGGTGGAGGATCCAACGGAACGTCGTGATCCACTTCTCGGTAATACATACGGTGCGTATAAAATATCCGAAATTACAGTTAAATATGTCTAACGACCGTAATGACAACCTTAACTCTTTAATAATTAATTGTCTTGGCTATTGTGGCGAAACTATTGTTTTTAATTAACCAAACATTGTACCACACACGCAGCTGAATATTTATAAAAATAATACTCATTTGTTGCGTGTTGTAGAAGATTTGGTGTATTTATTAAGTCGGATCCAAAAGTCATAAATATGGAAATAACAACACATGTTTTAAGTTCTTTAAAGTGAACTTCCATGCGGTACAATTTACTGTTTGATTAAATTTGTATTTCAGGCTTCAAAAACTACTACACTCATTAATAAAATGATGATTTATGAGAAGGACAAAAATATTTTGAATAAGGTAAATGTAAATAACTCCCTAATAATCTTTTTTTATCCGATATAATCAGAACTATTTATTTTATTGGATATATTAGAAAACTTAATGTTAACCCTTTGAATGCTGATTACTGATGTCGAATTAAAATTAAATATATTTTTCAGCTTCATCATTTTTCGAACCATATGCTACACCGCCGTCCAGAATTTTCTGCCCTCGGATTGTTCAAACTGGATAACACTTTATTTTTCACGGTAATCAGAAGTTACGCAATGTAATTTGTCATGAATTATAGTGTAATTGTATACACTTATGAGTTAATACTTTTGTACTCGTTGCAGATAGCCGGTGCAACGACGACGTATCTAATCATATTGGCACAATTTTATATTTCTGATTATGAACAATAATAAAAAAATATTTTAATTGATTATACCAAATCTTGTACTTACATTTATGCACAAGTGTGTTGATACACTGAATTCCGTACAATATGAATATTTTTATGTGTTAAATAAAATGCATATTTTATACGAACCGTACACAATGGTACCTCGACATACGAGTTTAATTCCTTCCGTAACCTTACTCGTTTGTCAATTTTCTCGTATCTTAAAGTAATATTCGCCATTGAAATTAATTGAAATGCCATTTATCCACTCCAGCCCCCAAAATGCCACCCCAATTGTTTTTGTAACGTGTTTTTGAATGAAGAAAATGTATTTATCGATTATTAAAAATGTATTTATTGAGTTTTGTGTCAAATTTTGTATAAAAACATAATAAAAGAGAATGTAAAGAAATAAAATAGTTTTATAAAGTGTTACGTTTGCTTAATTTTCATCTCAATTTTTCTCTTCACTGGCCTTTGTCTTTTTGCCACGTTTTCCTCACTTACATCTTCAGTTTAAAACCATTCATGTCCATGGAGGTTTGCTTCTTCCTCTCTTTCAGAATGTAAAAGAAATGAGTTAGGCATTGTAAGATTGTAAGAAGAAAATTGTAAGATGAAAAGTGTCATTAAATAGCTCCGATGCACAACCAGTTGAAACATTTTCGGGCTTTTATTTTTCTACGAACTGTAACTACTGCACCTCGCTTAATCATATCTCAAGAAACTCGTATGTTAGGGCACTCGTATGTCGAGGTACCACCGTATTCCACCAAATCTCTAAGTTTCGCTGAAGTTTTATTCAGCGTCATCAGGAGAGCGTCCTATCACGACGGAGGTGCAGGCCGAACTGATTATTTCTTCCGAGGTAGTAAATTATATGCACTTTGTTGTGGAGTGTTCATTTCTTCTACGATGGAGTTCGCCAGTGTGTAATATGTACTAATTACATCTTCGAGCTTTTCAGCGACGTCTCTTTAAGGTGAAATCAAAGTAGAATAGAAAGTAGACAAACAAGACGAAATCAAAAAATAAGAATATTTATTGACAGTGTGCTCTATGGGCTTAATTTTTAAATAATAATATTCCACGATTTAGGAAAACATTTTTACCCACTCTAACACGCATAACTGCCATTTGCCTAACACTCATTACACGAATCTATACATAACCGCGTTATTATAAAATTTTGAAAGTGTATTTAACAATAAATGTGTAGATCATAAATATTATTCTGTAACCATGTTAAAATGATTTTTATATTAAATTAATGACGAATTGCATATTTTTTTATTTATTTTACAATGGGACAGCATTATTTTATTATTTGAAATCTAATTGATGTATTGTAAATGTGCTTTTTTAAAAATAAATGATTTTTTTAATGTTTTATCTTTATATTAATTATTGCGTCTTTATTAGTTGATCTACGGATAAATTATAAATGAACTGCATTTGAGGTAACACGTTAATTATGTTTAAGCATGTGTGATGATCCAGCTAGATAGTGGGTCTTCCTAACGTATTAACGATGAATTTTGTATTAATAATTTATTTAAAAGGCCGTTGCTTAATCGCCGCGAGTTGATATTTAATTTTAGCTACTACATTCAATTAATCTGCCAACTCCTGGCCGCGGCTAACAATGTGATGAATCCTATGGGGTGACCCGTTAAAAATACGTCATGGAAAATAATATTAAATAATATAAATTTCATTGCAATGAATAAAGTCATTTGCCGTATGATGTTAGCGAAAATAGTTGTATGGCGCGGGTGGCAACGGCTGAGGTCGACAGATACGCTGTAACTATAAAAGGATCGCGGAATAAAATATTATACCTTCTTGAAATATTAAAAATAAAGTATTCTATACAATATTAATACTCTGCCTGTGCTAACTATACATTTAACTAAAATATATATTATTAACTGGAAATAATTATTCTGTGAAAATTGCGCTTTTGAATGCAATATTAACTAAAAATATTAACTAAAAATATTTCTAACATCTTGGGTTCGCATACTATATTGATAATACCTAATGCCCTTTGCATTTACTAAGTATATTACCTAAATAGCCACAGCTATACCATCCTGTCCGTCAGGGACGAAACATAAAACACAGTTATATTCCTAAAAGTGCTACCTCTTACGCGACAAAAATACCTATTGCAGTCGGGCTATGAATATGAACTATTTCCGCCTCATAATGGCGCCTGGAACCAATACTAAAAACCTCACTAGAAATAATAAATGCGACTAAATCTCGATAAATACAATATATACTATTCGTAATACGTCGTTGAATTGGCACATGAATCGTCTAATGGATGAAGGACCCCGTTGTGTATCGTAATAACTTCAAATTCTTTTATAGGAGCAGTGTGGAAACAATTGCATAATATTACGTAATAAAAACATCTAACGAACCTAATAATCTATACATTTATGTTACAATAAAATACGTTCACTAGAAAGAATTCGTGTATTAGAAATAAAACATTTTCGATTTGAGACAAACCAGTAAAATCGTTCGAACGGCGCAAAGGGAAAAATTCACACATATTAAATAACACTGAAATTAATAATTATAAACACTTTGTATTAGCAAATTCTTACCTTGAATGGTTTCGTTCTAGACGTGCATGAACCTGTTCATATTAATTCCGTGGGAAAATAATACATATATTTGCTATCTACGAAATACCACATTTTTGAAGTGAAACTTCTTTATGAATAAATAGATAAGGTCTCGGGGATGGTTTGTTCGAAAGGATTCTACAACAGCCCGTGAGTTTATATGAAATAATAGTTTCTTTGAATGCTAAGTTTTGGTTTTTTTAAACCCTCAGCATCTCTGCTGAGAGGGGTTGAGGCTCCGCGCCCGCCTAAACCCGGTGACCAACTTCCTAAGTGACTAAATGGCCCCCCTTGTTCCTCCGGAACTTACTGCATCCCGAGACTCTATCTCTTCTTTACGAGATGTGATCCTGTGACGCCTCTCTTTTAGGCTTATAATTGAGATGTACGTACTCTTTTGGTACGAGTTTCTGATGATGGGTGTTGTCTTGAGGCGCCTTTCTTTTAGGCCGGTGTTTGAAGAATCACGTACTCTTTTGGTACAAATTGATGACGACATTAGCCTCCTTTGCGGGCATAGTCAGCGATGTTACAAATTATTGTGCAATCTCATTATGCCTTTTCAGAGCGGCGTCCCACGATTCTGCATCTTGCAACATTTACTTTGGACAAATGTTAGAGTGTTAGTAACATATTTATAATATCCCAGCTATTCCATATGAGTGAATGATTTTTATATTTATTCTGGCCCTGTCTTTCTTACAGAGGACGAAATAGAAGTTAACGTTTTCTATCAAGGTTTTACAGCATTCAAGCATGGAAATCCTTCCAAAGACAAAGGGAACCTTTTTGTTGGTTTAAGTAGTTTGCGCCAGATGAGGTTAGGTGGTCGGTTTATTGACGACCCCGAGCAACAAGGAGGACCCCGCCTTTAAGGGGCCCTGCAGGGGCTTGTGCGGGTTCCACGCCCAAGTGCCGGCAATCATCCACCCCTCAGCCAGCTAGGCTAACACAAACCAGATATCCCCAATCTTTAGTTAGATCTCCCCATTCTGTCCTTTACTCGTCATTCTGAAGCCACTTATTAAGCTGAATATACCGAGGTACTCGATTCATAAAGAGTTAGTTGTAGACCGAGTGTAATGATTGCGCAATACCTACGCAATACAGTAATTATTATAATGCTACTAAGTAATTCATATAGAACTCCGTGTATTCAATTTTCAGCATAAACGGTATGAAATTCGCTTTGCATAAAAATACATCCGTTTGGAACGGAATTCTCGTACGATTTGAACCAATATCACACAAGCAATCGTGATATTTAATTACACATAATTATTCCGAACTCAAATATTCCCAAAATAAATACATTTCGATAGTGAAAATAATTAACCGTAATAGATAATATAAATGTGTTCCTTAGCTGTTACACAGTGGCGGTATGATCCTCTCTGGTACTGATGAATGGTAGATTCCTCCATACGTCCGGGCAGCAACTCCGTCCGCAAATGCTGTTCTCCAAATGAAGTCTCTGGCAGTAGTCTCTCGGGCAGCGCTTCCGCTGGCAGGTCTGGTCTCGAACTGAAGGGCTGAGTATATCGTGTTCGCTCCTTTTATAGTAACGATTTCACCATACCTCTGAAATCCACGCTAGTGCAGTGACTCATCCTATGCGCGATGACCTCACCGCCGGCGCTCGCCATTGGCCGGATTCAGTCATCAGGACGGTCGCCTCCGGCTCAACCCGTCGAAGGCAAAGCGCGCCTGTGATTGGTCCGTTTCGTTAAAATAATGGTAAAGCACTCGCTACACGCGAGACTTGCTGTTCCTATTCATAAATAATAAAGGCTCGTTCGCACCTACTCACAAGGTCGAGTCTATTAGGATTGGCAAACGATATTAATTTAACACAGAATTATATCTATGGTATAATAAAGATCTAAGAAATATTACTTGTATAGCTGAATATTCAATATTTTGTTAGCCTCTTGTAATACATGGAATCTTGAGAAGAAATATATCAGGCTTTTACTTTTAAACGATTCAAACCAGAAGAAATATATTTTTGATGTCCATACTTGGCTTTTTGAATATTATTATTTTAAGATTTTCTAAATTTATTAAATCTATCTCTATGTCGACCATCACACATGCTCAATTAATATTTGGTATTCAAAAATAATATTTGATCCTCTTTTTTAATTATTATCGTAAACCTAAGGCTATTTCAATCAATTTAAGAAATATACATGAAATGAAAGTGCCGACTAAAATAGGTTAGGTTAGGTAAGTAAGCCCGAAAATTGGTCAATCAATATTTAAATATACAAAAAAATAATTTGTTCAAATCTAATTATAAAAAAAAGTGTCTAAATTAATTATATTTAATACTCATTTATCTTAGATTTGGGGTACAACAAGTAACTATTAAAACGTTATTTCTACATCTTAAACATTTTTTGCGTAGCACTAATCAGATCACAATATTAATTGATGTAATTAATCTTATGTTTCGGAGAAAGAAGATCAATCATTAAAAAGTAACCCATAAAAACTAAGTTTTTATTATACTCCCTTTCTTCTTAAAATATAACAACAATTAAAGACGAATTAAAACATATAACATAACACTGAACTTACAGTAATTTAATATATTTCTAAAATGTCAGATTTTTTGAGCTTTGATAAGGCACTTCAATTTGAAAAAACCAATAAAATTTCTAAAAATCCGAAATTATACTATAATTATTAATTTTTTTTAACGAAAATTTGATAAATTTTCTTGATCGTCGCCACGAGTCTACTTGCCAAGTTTCAGCTCGATTGGATCACGGGAAAAGGGTTAAAAATCGATCCAAAGTTTTTGATGACGGCAAGCAAGCAGACGCCACGAGTAAATATAAAGAGAGTAAAAAAGATTATCGTTTTGATTTTTTTGTTTGCTGTTTGTGCAAAAGTAAAATGATAATTTAAATAGGTACATGCCTATTACAATCTTGCCATAATCCCTAATAATAATAATTTCAAATATCCATTCTTAACCTTAACTAGAATCCAAAGGCTGAATTCGTTCCGTTACGGAGGAGTAATAAAATAGGGGGGACATGTCGCCAATGTTACCTGTCGAGTCTGAATGAAAAAGTTTTCAAATTTTGAGTCCGACCGATCAAACGTTACGGATTTTCATCGAAAATATATCACGGGGAGAGTTAGGAATTAAAAAATAGGGGTGAAATGTTGCCTATGTTACCCGCCGGGTCCTAAAACATAAGTATGCAAAATTTGAGTCCGATCAGTCGAACGGTACAGATTTGCATCGAAAATATTATATCAGGGGGGGGGGGGGGGGGGTAAGGGTATAAGGTTAGGGTTGGTAAGGGGTAAGGGTAGAGGTATGTGGTAGGGGGGGGTTTAAGGTAAGGAGTAAAATAATGTTACACGCCGAGTTTTAATGAATAAGTTTCCTAATTTTGAGTCCGATCGGTAAAACGGTACAGATTTTAATCGAAAATATATCAGGGGGAGGGTAAGGGGTATTATATGAATCATTAACCTGAATATACATATGCAATGGGAAACAGTTTACTTAATATTTAATATAATACCTAAGTGTATTGCAGATGGTGGAGTAAATATGAAAATTTCCTAAGGTAAGAAATATGGGGTATTTTAGTAAAGAATTGCTAAAATTGAAAAAAAACACCGAAAAAAAATGATTTATAGTTTCTGAATATTGAATTACACAATCAATTTTCAAAGTAAAAAATAATAGGATTCTTACGATCAAGCAATTGTATTTAATGATCGGCAATGCAAATTAAAACAAGTAATACATTTTATTTCATCATTTTTAAAAGGTTCTTTTTATGAACGTAACTAAAGTACATAATTTTAAGGTTCAAAAAAATTGATTAAAAACTACACTTTATTCCTTTTCAGTGTGTCTCCAAGAAATATCGTATCTTCACAATTCACTGTGAAAATATGTGTAAAATTAAAAAGTATATAAAATCATTAGTATTCTATAATAAAATTCGATATTTTGTGCAGGATGTTTAAGTGGTAATTGAAACGCGAAAATTGTTTTCATTAATTGTAAATATTTTAAACTGGAAATTATTTTTAGAATGAGAAGTTTTTTTGAAAGTATTTTGAAAACCGACGACGTGGTGGGAATTTTACAGCCAATATTTTTCATAATGCAGGTAATAGGTTTACCGTTCAAATTAGTCAAGACGAGTTCTGATGATGGCTACGAAGTAAAAATTGCGAAGGTTTCTGCAATCTACGCCGTCTGGGCTTGGAGCTGCTTCTTTTGGTTTGTGTATCAAGCAGTCGCAGATAAATCAGCCATGGAAATAATACCAGAGTCTTTACTTATAAAATTGGGTGACGCTTTAAAAGGTTACATTAATCTTTGTGCTATAACTATTATATATTTTCGAGTGGTAACAAAAGAAGTCAGTGAATACCCTGGTCTGCTGGAAACGCTCTCAGAAATAGATGAGATCTGGAAGTGTCTCGGATTGAGTAAGTCGTATTCCAGAATCAAGCTTAGATTTGTCATCGGCTTTACCGCCCAGAATATTGCGCACGTGTGCATAATTATTTACAGTTTGAATTTGATGTTCAACTGGCAAAAGGCGCCCAATTTCTTTTTTGTCTATTACACAATGTTTGTGCCAGGATTCTTGTACACCTACTTGTTAATCCATTATTTGTGGATGGTTCTATTGGGAAGAATAAATTTTGATATTTTGAACGCAGAATTGGAAATGATATTTAAAAATCGGCAGCTGACTGAAAATGAAGCCGAAGCAATTTATTTAAATGCTAAACCGACATTACTCCATCAAAAATTGATGGTGAACGAATTGAAATCTGCTTTGAGGGATGAGTCAGTAGTGCAAAAGCTGACATTATATTGGAAGATTTACGATAGAGTATCTGACTACTTTGTGTCCTTGAACGAGATTCATTTAATGAAAGTGGTGGTTATATTTGGAGTGTCGTTTGTATCCATGGTCTTCAATCTATTTATCGCCATCAGTGCCGTGGAGTGGATGGCTAATGGTGTGAGGGATAAAAAAAACAACTTCCTCCTGTTTTACTCAATTGGCCAGAGTGCAGTTCACTTTGCCAATTTATTTTGCACAATAATTGTGACTCAAATTTGTCTTACCCGTGTAAGTAAATGTGTATTTATTTAACATTAATTAACTTGGCTGTCGTGGCGCAACTATTGTTTTTAATTAACCAAACATTGTACTACACATGCAACTGAATATTTGTTTTATCACAGTTGCATTTAGTTGATACGATCCCTAACAGGTCCAAAGTAAGAATTTATAAAAATAATAGTCATTTGTGTGTGTTGTAGAAGATTTGGTGTATTTATTTAGTTGGCTCCAGAAGTCATACATATGAAAATAAGAACACACGTTTTAAGTTATACATTTTTAATTTTTTGAGACACGTTTCGCCTTATAAGGGCATTATAAATTTAAATATTTTTCATTCAACAACTTTTAAATATATAAAAAGTATTAAAAAGAGAATATTCATATATATGCCCTCGTAGTGCAGTTGGTATGACACTGAGGGTTCCGGGTTCGATTTCCGGTGAGGTCACAATTTAATCTGTGTGATTTACTCAAGCCTGAGTGTTGTGTAATGTATTTCGCTTCTGTAATTGGGCCTCCTGGCCTGTCCAAGCGTAAAAAAAAGATTTCCCAAATACATTGACAACCTATTACCAAATACATTGAGTACAATAGCGAATGAACTTACTTTGTTTGAAGTGTACTTCCATGCGGTACAATAAATTAACTGTTTGTTTAAATTTGTATTTCAGGCTTCAAAAACTACTACACTCATTAATAAAATGATGATTTATGAGAAGGACAAAAATATTTTGAACAAGGTAAAGGTAAATAACTCTCTAATAATCAGAACTATTAATTTTATTGAATATTTTTGAAAAATTAATATTAACCCTTTGGATGCTGATTACTGATGTCGAATTAAAATGAAATATATTTTTCAGCTTCATAATTTTTCTACCCATATGCTACACCGCCGTCCGGAATTTCTTGCCCTCGGATTGTTCAAACTGGACAACACCTTATTTTTCACGGTAATCAGAAGTTACGCAATGTTATTTGTCATGAATTATAGTATAATTGTATACACTTATGAGTTAATACTTTTGTACTCGTTGCAGATAGCCGGTGCAACGACGACGTATCTAATCATATTGGCACAATTTTATATTTCTGATTATGAACAATAATAAAAAAAATATTTTAATTGATTATACCAAATCTTGTACTTACATTTATGCACAAGTGTTTTGATACACTGAATTTCGTACAATATGAATATTTTTGTGTGTTACATAAAATGCATATTTTATACGAACCGTACTCAATGGTAACTCGACATACGAGTTTAATTCGTTCCGTAACCATGCTCGTTTG
Source organism: Agrypnia vestita (assembly GCA_016648135.1). Taxonomy (NCBI): domain Eukaryota; kingdom Metazoa; phylum Arthropoda; class Insecta; order Trichoptera; family Phryganeidae; genus Agrypnia; species Agrypnia vestita. Next base: position 31,581 of record JADDOH010005246.1, on the reverse strand, counting down.
TCAATTTGCTCATATCTCAAAGCAGTTTTCGCCATTGAAATTAATTGAAACGTCATTAATCCGTTCCAGCCCCAAAAGCCACCCCAGTTGTTTTTGTTACGTGTTTTTGAATAGAAAAAATGTATTTATTGATTATTAAAAATGTATATATAGAGTATCATGACAAATTTTGTATAAAAACAGAATAAAAGAGAATTTAAAGAAAAAAACTGGTTTAAGTTTACTTTGTTTCTTATTTTTGCTTAATTTTCATCTCTATTTTTCTCTTTACTGGTCTTTGTCTTTTTAGCCACGCTTTCCTCACTTTCACCTGCAGGCTGTTTAAAAAAATATGTCCAAGGAGGTTCGTTTATTCCTTCTGTGGATCCCGAATCACGTCGGGGGTCACCAATGTGGAGGTGGATGTGCCCTCCGGTTTAGGATGAGTTGAAGCGGTGTTGATGATGAAAAGTCACGATGGTTTTACAGATTTTATTGAATTGCAAAAGTAAAAGTTGTAAAGAATACAGTTGGTACAGAGGTTACAAGCGAAAGCGTGACGTTCGAAGGTATGACGGCGAGGGCTTCCGCTATACGAGCCGTTCACTGGGGAAGTGCGATAGTCTGCTCCGGAGCCTACCGTTTTTATAGGTGTTGTGGACAAAGGACTCGGTGTATTTTGACTTCGCCTTACTCGGCCGCTCGTGTTGGTAATATTTAGTCTGGTCAGCAATGTGAGTTCATCCGCTCTTCATGCCCTCTAGCAATTCTCGCCTTTGTCCTCGTTCGTTGCCCTCGCTTCCATTGTCGTTCTTTCCCGAATTCAGCGTTCTGATTTCGACTGTTTTACCGAGAGCGACGGCCTTTCGTGTTTAGGTGCTGATGTACTCGGTACCTCCTTACTCGTGTATATGCATGCGTCTTTGACCGCCACACTTCCTTTCAGAATGTTACGGAAAGGAGTTAGGAAAGTGTCATTAAATAGAACCGATACACGACTAGTTGCAACTTTTTTGGGCTGTTTCGTCCTATGACGGCGGAGTTGCAGGCCGAACTGATTATTTCTTCCGAGGTAGTAAATTATATGCACTTTGTTGTGGAGTGTTCATTTCTTCTACGATGGGGGTCGCCAGTGTGCAATATGTACTAATTACATCTTCGAGCTTCTCTGCGACGTCTCTTAAAGGTGAACCCGTAGTAGAATTGAAAGTAGTCTAAGAATACGGAATCTAAAATATTAATATTTATTAACAGTGTACTCTATGGGCTTAATATTTTAAATAAAAATATTCCACGGATTATGAAAAAAAAATTATCCACTCATACACACATAACTGCCATTTGCCATAGCACACATTACACGCATCTACACATAATCCCCGTTTTTTATAAAATTTTTAATGTGTAATTCTGTAACCACGTTAGTGTGAATGTTTTATAAAGTAAACGATGAATCGCATATAAGTATTTTTTATTTTAATGTCTTGTCATAATCCCCAATAATATTAATTTCAAATGTCTACCCGTAACCTTAATTAGAATCCAAAGGCTTAATTCGTTCCGTTTATTATTAAACTAGCTGTAACCCATCAAAAGTAACGATAATTTTACATGCCTATTCCTAAAGAATAAGTATTTACTTATTTATTTATTTATATAGCCGACATCCATGAAATAGTAATAACTACTTTGATTAAAATATTTAATTTTTTTATATAATATTTTCCCTGCCGGCAGTTAAATGTTCTATTCTAAACTCTGGCAATTGGGCGGAACATTAAATGATTCGCGTTTTTGCTAAGTCCTATATGTACACTATTTTTGACAGGTAATGCAGGCTCAGGCATAGAAATATCGCTAATGTTGCCGCCTTCACGTTTGCTGGCCTGGGGTTCAAGCCCTATCTCTGGCCGGTTAATTTCGTTTTTTAGCCATGAATTCAAACTCAATTACGGACTTTACACGAAGGTATGGGGACAGACAGGCAGACGGACGGGCGGACGGACAGTTGGACAGATAACGAAATTATTATGTTTGGTGAAATGAAAATAATATAAAAGGTCGGTCATAATTCCTGAGACAAAAATGCAAATAAATTTTAAAATATAACTCTGTAGCAGGCAAATGTTTTATATAATGAAGACGTGAAAAGTAAACTTCTAATTTAAAGATAGAATGTCAATTTACTGGTAATAAAGGGAAACGAAATTTTGAATAATAGTGAACAATGAATTTAAAACGGATAGAAATATTTTTGTTGCATTAGAGTTATACGGTAAAACTAAGAAAGAAGAGGAATAATAAGATGAAATATGGTTCGTTAGATACACTAACCATCACTCACCTTCAGTGAGTAGGCATATTGAAGCATGACCTTAACGCAACAAATATTTTCAAGAAAAAATTTAATAAAATATATAGGTATCTTATAATATTCATATCACAATTATTTTATTATCAAGTTTTCAATTTAAAATAATATTTTATGAGTTAAACATACGATTACGATTTTTTTACAAAATTATTTAGATATAGGTAGTTGTACTCACTGTACGCACCTGTCACACATCTAGCCGTTTTATAGTAGTTATAGTCAAAGAGGATAGAAGGCGATATTCTTCTGTCCTGACCCACCACTATTGCCTCATCCTTTTTGGTTATTGAATGTTTTGCCAGAACAATTCTTCGCTATTTATTTTATCTGGTCATGCCAGATGCAATAAATATGCTATGTTCAACATTTGACTCATATATTTTCTTTGCCATCCCTTCCTCGCTTATTCAATTTACCTGTTTAAACCATATCTACGATCCTTTTTTTATTTTATCTACTACGCAACAATCAACATTACACATAGACATTTCTAAGTTTATTCTTAATTCATCGTACAAAAATATTCTACAAACGTATCTAAGTATATGCATTTCTACTGCATTCTTCTTCCAATCTTTAAATGTATAATATCACATGGCGCCCAACGTGGGACCATTATGATAAATAAAATGTGTCAAGATGATAAATAGTCGTATGATAGGTAAGTAATTGAATCGTTTCGGCGTTAACTTTGTGGAAAGCCATTATGAACAAATAATGAAATAAAACAATAAACTTTGTTTTTTTCCACTTATAATTGAGCACTTGTTTCACTACATGTTTCGGAAACGTCCGTTTCCTTCATCATTCACTTGAAATTCATAAAAACATAAACAGACAAATAACATAATCGATAATCAAATACAACCCTTCACATCACCCCTTCTTACAATGTTCCCGATCTCCCACCACCTAGATACCCCTCCACTTCTACCGAATCCACAACCCACACACCAGATAACCACTCCTACATACCTCAGTCTTAATTCACCTGATGAAGGAAACGGACGTTTCCGAAACATGTAGTGAAACAAGTGCTCAAATATAAGTGGAAAAAAAAACAAAGTTCATTGTTTTATTTCATAATTTGTTCATAATGGATTTCCACAAAGTTAACGCCGAAACATTCAATTAAATTATCAATAAACTGGAAACAGCTGTGATATTGATTCTGGCATGGTTAGCAATATTATGAAACATGATTTTACCATGTAGAATCTATAAATGAGAAGAGGGTGGGAAAATAAATAAATGACGAGATTGTAGGCAACAAGAAAAGAGGGAAAGGAGGTAGATCAGTTTGTTTGCATTCAAAATAATTGTCAGCTAAATCAAATATTGAAAGACGACGCAAATTTGTAACAGCTGATAATTTAAATTCTTGAAACCATGAAGCAGAGTTGAGAAGTTACGAGGTTTTTTTTAAGAAAGATTTGATATTTATTCTTTGAATTATATTTTATGTCTTTGGAGTGGATGTACCTTCTGTACATCGAGAGTAGAAAGCCAAAAGGACGTTGGCGATTAGTTCAAACTTTACAGGAGATCAGAATAGCGTTCTGTTAATCTGGTTTTTTCAACGTTTCTCTTATTATTAAATGATTTCCATATTTGTTTATCCAAAACACACATGGAAATAGTATAATTATAAAATAAATATTGACAAAAAATTATATTGCTTTCTACCCATGATATGTTTGTATAAAAAATATTCTAAATTACAAAGATCGAAGTAGATACTCGACTTAAAAAGTGTGCAGTAGAGTATAATGAAGTACTAGTAAGTGGTTAGTAAAGAGTGGAATCATCCCTACTACCTACTACATAATCGGCCCGATTCTGAAAATAACAATGTCTAGATTTTTAAGATCTTTATCCCAACACTTAATAGACGATAATAATAATTAAAAATGTCCAGAGCGGATTTTGCTATTCTACGGCTCAAATACACTATTAAAATATGATATAAGAAAGATTGTTTCTTACAAACGTATTAATTTCTTCATCCACAGCGTCCAGATGAAATATCATGGCTAAACTTGTCATAACCGTGTTCCGCCTTACTGCGTATTCAAATCTTCCCATCCTGACATTTGACAGATATGTCTGGATCTTTAAGATCTATATCCCAACACTTAATAGACGATAATAAACGAGACATAGCTTTACGTCGGTATTTGTTTCTGTAAGTTTCTACATGAAATAGATATAGAGGGAGGGAGAAAGATGTAAATTGTTATCTGTCAAATGTCAAGATGGGAAAATTTGAATACGCGGTAACGCGGTCAAGTTTAGCCATGATATTTCATCTGGACGCTGTAGATGAAGAAATTAATACGTTTGTAAGAAACAATCTTTCTTATATCATCTGTTAATACAGTGTATTTGAGCCGTTGAAATACAAAATCCGCTCTGGACATTTTTAATTTTTATTATCGTCTATTAAGTGTTGGGATAAAGATCTTAAAGATCCAGACATTGTTATTTTCAGAATACGGATGATTAGCAGTTACTCTCACCACTCGATCTGATAAATTGTACTCGTCTTTCTTGCATATTTATATACTTAATTTATATTTGCACGGCGCGCTTTACATATCTTTGCATATTAAGCTGAGAGCAACCGATCTTTGTAAAGTATCTTCAGACAGACCTATTTATCATGGTTGGCTCTAATGACATTTGTTTCCATTGGAGTCGGGGTCAAATGAATGTCAGACTGGACTAACTCGAAATATTTAAATTACCGAACTGTGCGGTTATGGTATAAGTAATTGACGATGCGTATAGTAGTAGAAATTCAAGATGTTTCATTTTATAATCATTATGTATGAAAATTTAAATTTACTTTACACACATGATACAGTAAACCGAGGGTAAAATTATTTGCGAAATAAATGCCACAAGGAAAATATTACATCAATTCAAAATTTATCATCAATTAGACATCTTCATAAATTTATTTTTTTTGGTTTTCTTTATCTTATAGCTTGAAGTTCTCAAAATAATTCGAGTCATCAGTCATTCTAAAATTTTAAAAATTGACTGAGTTTTAGCTTTTCCAAGTTAGCTTAGTAGGTGAATTTTTAAAAGAATTAGATCATTCTTAAGCGTTTTTATCGAAACTCCATTTTTCAATCATTTGGATATGATACCTCAAAAACGATTAAGTCTGTTTTGTTAAAGTTTTACACACGTTTTATTCATAATATGATCTATTTTGGAGCAATAAAATGCGCTATTTGCTCATAATGAGTTTTAAATATTGATTTTTTTAGGAAAAAAAATATTATCAAAATGTGTTCCATTACTTAATTTTTTTTCGATACCCTACATCCAAGACAATACATCATTTATGGGGTATAAAAGCAAAGGCAGCAATATCCAAAACAAAACGAATGCAGTCATCGAGGATTTCTAATTTATAATGTACTGAATTCGAGAGATTACGGGAAAAATAATCTATAAATTAATAGATAAATATATAAATACATAAATCTAGAATTCAGGACATTTTAGATTATTGATTTTTGGTGACTTTCATTTCACTTAAACCCTGGCGACATGATTATCTCCACCAGCTGCGCGCGTCACGGATAAGAATCTTTGCTGGACAGCAAAGAGCCATTTTTATATTTTTACTAACCGTTCGTACCCGGCGTTACCCGGGTTTAAGATTTACCTAAAAATTAGTTTGGGAGACACACAAAGATTCCGTTGTTTTGCAAAGTAAAAAAATTTGATTCAGATCAGTCAAACGGTGTAAATTTGTTTAGAAAATTACCCGCGCGGCTTTGCACGCGTAGATTTTAAATAACTTTTTTATATTTTATAAATTTGTGTTTTTACCTTAACATGAAGATATGTATCATCGCGAACATTTTTATATAACTTGTTGAGTTCTACAACTTCTCTACAGAAAGTATTTAAATATTTCTTACCATTGGGTAGCATTCGTAAAAAACGCATCGCTCGATCATTTTTTCGACGACTTTAGTTGTAAAATAGGTCACCACGAAAAACCTTTTTATTTAATATATACCCTATGTCTACCCAGAAAGTCTATTCTAAATATTGGTGAAAGAATTTTTGGAATCAGAGGAGTAGTTTAGGATATTAACTTCTACATCCAAACTTACAAACTTTACCTCTTTATATATTGGTATAGATTACTAATAAAATGAATTTTATATATGCAATAGTTACGTCAAATTTACTTTTTTGGAATTTAACATTCAAAAGGAAAACCAAAAACATTAATATCGTTTTCACAAAAACCAACACAATATACAAGACAAAAGCGAAGTTAAAAACCTCTTGATAGCGTACAGACTTCTCTTTTAAAATCTCACTAGCTGTGCCCGCGCGGCTTCGCACGCGTAGATTTTTAGTACACTGTTTGGATCGTCGTAGGTAGAACTTTCGCGAACCTTCTAGAAAATTCTCCTTCCAGAACTTTCAAGAAATTTATTGAATGTACAGGAACCTTCTAGACATTCCGCTACTCAGTTTAGAACCTTATAGAACTTTTGGGAATTTCCTACCAGAAATTTCTAGAACAGGTTTTTTCGGAACCTTCTAGACTCACCGACACCTCGGCGCGCCTATTTTGAAACAATCTGAAGCATTTGCGGCCTTCTTGTAACAAAACAATGTGCTAGAAAGCACATTTTTATCACCCACTCCCACCCATGCACAGCCACTCCCACCAAACTCGCATATTTTCGATGCGACACCAAGGACTATCCACCACCATAACCACTGGTGGGTGGTTGTGGAGAAATTTTGGCGGGTAGGGAAACATGGGTTTCTTTATATATATATATATATATAATATATATAAAAGATTTTGATTTGTTTGTACTTATTTTGAGTATGTCTCGTAGATCTGGAACCCGCTACAGATTACACGTGTTGCGAGATCAAAACATATGCATAACGTAATATTTTTTACTCGCCTTAATTTAAGATCTAATGTAAAACTCCTGACTCATACTGCAAACTTTCACAACACGAAATGCATGAAACGTCGAAGAGCATGCGCTGATCAAATATTCCCTTTCAAATTACTGCAGGGAAATATTGACTGTTCCGGTGAAGTTGAAATAATCTTTGCACGTTCCAATTAGACTGACCCGACAGAACTGTATTCCATGAACATTTAGAAGGAGAATTTCTCATGCCCACAATACCATACAAAACTTTCGTGTAATATAATTTATCCGAAATTGATATTTTTATATATTTTAAATAAACTTACTCGTACATTAAATATTAAATTTAAGTTAGATGCAATTTTTTTTTTCATTAATTTCAAAGTTAAAACTTGTGCATGGGAACAAGAAAATGATTCCTGTATACTTTTATTTTGTTGTCAAAATGATAGATAGTTTATTTCTGTTTAAAATAAAAATATTCTTTTTAAAATGACTCAGCTATAAATTTTTCTTTGTTCTTATTTTCATTTGTGTATGTTGGTATATATTGTAGGTATATACATTGACTAAGTTCAGAATATTCTGGTGGGTTCTGGCCATAGCTTCGCACTCCAATCTACAAACGCCACTTAACACATCATTCTTATCATCATCATCACATCAGCCCTGATGCAAAGGATAGCAAAGGTATCCGAAGCTATGGCCAGAACCAACCAGAATATTCTAAACTTGCCCAATGAAAGTGTGTACTGACGGTAGAATTTTCTAGAAAACCCTAATTAGAATATTTATATTACTACGATGAAATGAAATATAGGTAAATTAATATCACAAGTAATTCGACGTTTTTCCTAAATCCATATATGATCGCTTTCCTTCTACCTGAACTTTCCATCCCGTCCTGCATTTGTATTTGTGCATTTTAATAATTGGTTTAAACCTATACCACAATAATTACATTCTTATTTTATGAACTTTTTAAATACTTCAACAAATAAATAAAATAATTTAAATGTTTATTTTACATAACACTTTTCATAGTATTATTATTATTAACTTGATAATTCGGAGACTTTCCGCAAATTCTTCATAACGATCGGATTTCATTCGCCGGCGACTTTTGAAAACTTTACATTTCACTGTAAGAGTTGTTTATCTTGGTAAAAGCCATCTCCCTCATTCTCTCATCTTTATCGGCCCGTTCATCCGGAATCGATTAATTAGATGTGTCATCAATTTTAATGTACATTATTATGAAGATGTACTATTTTATCATGAAGTTTGTCATCTGTGGTTTATTATCCGAACTGCATATCGTCACTGTAAATATAATTAATCCTATGTGACGTTTTGGTACATTCTGAGATCAACGAATAAAACTGTTTTAAAAAAATAATTACATAGACTGGATTTATAAAAAATATTTTAAATAATTACTAAGCAGACTTTCCAAATGAACGGTTATGTTTTTTTTTAAATATATCTCCATTATTTATATGAAAAATTGACGAATTGATTCGTTCATCTCAGAATGTACTAAACGGCACATAGGATTTATTTTTTATATACAGCGATGATATGTCAAATTACATAGTTTTTACTATATTTACTATATAAAATCAAGTGTGCGAGTTCATGTCTCGGATACGTATCGTAGAGTATGAAATAAACTTATAAATTAATCTATGATGCTTTTCTCTTCTAAAGTGATAGAATTATATTATTTATACTATTGTAATCGGCTATTACTTTGTGGTTATTCATTGAAAATTAAATTGAAAACAAATTCACTAGCTTTATACCACCATATATTTGGTAAAGATTTTTTTAAAAGTAAAAAATGGTAGAGAAATTATTCTGGAAAAGAAAACTGAAAATTACAAAATAAGATTAATCATACTTTTTTGGTTGATGGATTTTTCGTAATAAAATTAAAGAATAATATATAAATTTTTCAGGAAAAACTGAAAATGACTAAATATGATCCATTTTATTTTTTTATTGATTGATTTTTCATATTAATAGTTAAGTATCTCTACAAAATATTACACAACCAAATCGATTGTCCGAAAAGAACTACAGCATCATACTGAGTCCCTAGTCGCCGAACTCGCGCACCGTTGTTTCGATTTCGCTTTTCTCAATCTAAAACTAATAACTAGGAAAATGGTGTTGTTAACAGAACGTTGTCAAACCGCAACAAAGGGTTCTTCAGTGTCGACATATTTCCCGAAACTATACACGCTATTGAGGTTTCTCGAACGCCCGAACAAACACGAATCTGAGGGTACCACCAGAAATCTGTAGAATACACTCGAAGCATTGCGAAATCAACATGTTTTGTATAAAAAGACTAGCGTGCGCACGGCGAGCTAGTTATAGTTTTGACCATTGACAAGTTCGCCATAGAAACCGGCGAAACCGTAGCGACAAAGCAATGTGGCCAGCGTGTGTGTGACCAAGCAACAGATATTTGGCGTGAGTACCTACCTACGCGTGAAACGGAGCAGAAACAGCGTAACAAAAAGTGCACCGAAGATTCTAGTATTGTGAATAAGTGTTCTACAGACAAATGATAAGCGATAATAAATTCCGAATTACGAAATAGTGCGTCAACTAAAGTGCGTGTCCAGTGACTTTGCGCATTAAATAAAACATTAAATAATTTTAAGTGTTTCATTTGCCTTTCACAGACACGTCCCGTAACAATGTAATGCTTTCCTAAACCTAACGTGCTTACACACATACATACATACACGTTCACACGCGTAAACACGCGTACACACACACACACACATACCCACATACCCATACTTATCTGCTCTCATATAACATTACTCCTATCTTCATTGGTTTAATTTTTTTGTTTTAAATATAACTAGCTGTGCCCGCGCGGTTTCGGACGCGTAGATTTTCAGTTCACTGTTTGGATCGTCATAGAACTTTCGCGAACCTTCTAGAACACGCTCCTTCCAGAACTTTCAAGAAATTTATTGAATGTACAGGAACCTTCTAGACTCACCGACACATTCCGCCACTCAGTTTAGAACTTTATAGAACTTTCGGGAATTTTCTAGAACCTTCTCCTTCCAGAACTTTCGAGAGCAGGTTTTTCCGGAACCTTCTAGACTCACCGACGCAGTCGTCGCGCCTATTTTGAAACAATCTGAATCATTTTCGGCCTTCCCAAAACAAAAAAATGTGCTAGAAAGAATATTTTCGTCACCCACTCCCATCTACGCTCAGCCACCCCCACCAAACTCGCCATTTTAAATGGGACACTAAGGGCTACCCACCACTATAACCACCGGGGGGTGGTAGTGTCTGGTTGTGAAGAAAACTTGGCGGGTAGGGAAACACGGGTTTCTTTATATATATAAATATATATAGAATATTATATTATATATATATAATATATATATATATATATATATATATATATATTGATTTTGTAATTTCTTTCATGGCAATTTAATTTTATAATTACACTTATATCTTAGTACCAATATTTAATTGTTGAATTCTAAATAAATAAATAAAAGTTGTAAAATAATATACTTGTGGTTCCAAAACCAGTTGATATTATCTATAAAAACTCATATATAAAGAGGTAAAGATCGTAAGTTTGGATGTAGGAGGCAATCTCCGAAACCACTCATCCTATTTCAAAAATTCTTTCACCAGTATTTAGAATCAATTATCAGGGTGGACAAGGGTTATATATTATCTAGTTAAAATAAAAAGGCTTTTCTTGGTGACCTATTTTACAACTAAAGTTTTCGAAAAAATGGTCGAGCGATGCGTTTTTTATGAATGTTGCCTTAACGGTAAGAGATATTTAAATACTTTCTATAGAGAAGTCGTAGAACTAAAAAATTTCTATAAAAAAGTCTATGACGATATTTATCTATGCGTTAAGTTTAATACACAAATATGGCTAAAAGTACTAATAATCTAATAAGCGCGGGTAAGCTAATGAAAAATATTGTGGTTTAAAACAAATGAATTTGTTTTTAATTTTTTTCATTACTTATATTAATTACATTATTTTGTTGGTTCATTAATTCACCACGCATAATTAATTTATAAATAGCATTCCTATTTATACAAATTAATTCATTTTCTCCGAGGAAAAGTTCCGGACGAACATAAAAAAACGCTGAAAAATATCAGATGACGTCTAATAACGCCGTAGTAAGGTAACACCGTAATACGTTTCCGTAATAAAGGTGCCGTTTATAAATGTGTACAGGGGATGCTCTCGAGCCGAGAGGAGGCCGGATGCTTTTACCTTCATGAAAAAAGTTTTCCTCCAGAAGGGATGGGGCTCGGGGGTGGTTATGAGAAAAGGCACACTTTCAAGGGCCTCTCCTCGTCCAGATGATTAATTTGTTTACGAAGAAATATTTTAATATATTTGTTCTTCAAGTCGGATCTTTCTTCTTTTCTGAAGACGGCTAAAATATTTATTAATATATGGGTGTATTTAAATTGGGCTTGTGCATAATTTGTGTATGAATGTGTGTATGAAATATTAAAATGGAATGTAAAATTAAAATACACTGAGAAACTACGTGGAAAGTTTAAAGTTTTTCCAGCCTGGTAGAGATAATTTTAATATATCTGGACGGACATAGGAATGAATGAGAGAGACAGACAGTATGAGAGAGTGACTAACTAACTAACCATCACTCCGTTACACCACAAGGGTAGGCAGAGAGGATTGAACGCCACACTCTTCTATCCTGGCATACCACTTTTACTTCGGCCACGTTCGTACATCTTCTTATACAAGTTCTACGGTTGTTGAGGCTTTTAATAGGGCCATCCTCAAATACTTGTAGTATCTGATCGTGCCAGGTCTTTCGCGGACGTCCTCTATTCGTGTTGCCTTCAACTTTCGCTTCTTATATTTTTTCCACCATCTTTTCCTCGTTCATACGTTTCACATAACCAAACCATCTCAGCCCTCCTTTATTTATTCTATCTACCACACTACAGCCAGCATTGCATTCACTTCTAATTTGTTCATTCCTCACTCTATCGACCAAAGATTTTCCATACAAGCGTCTTAGTGACCGCATTTATTTCAGTCTACTTTCATTCTTCCATTACTTTCATTCTATTTTGTTTCTTTCTTTCTTTCTTTCTACTAATCTCAAATAAATGTAGATCACAAATATATTTATGTATCTCAGCGTGCTTTCATAGAAACGGGCTTTAATGATGTCTGGACAGATCTAGTTAACAAATACGGTTTAAATTTAACTACATACAGTGAATGGACACTCACCGCATTCCCAGGACCGTTTTATAGCGAAATCTCCCATATCGGTCCTACTCATACGTCGCCAGGTTGATAATTTTTTACTCTAAAGGCCATCTCCGTGTCACGTCATGTAAAGGGCGACTACGACCCGGAGAGACCTGCAATAGTCCATTCACTGCACCTCCTTCACATAACACACTTTATTGTGAATTATAAAAAAAGAAAAGAAAAGCAAAAAATACTGGTAAAAATAAATCAGTAAGATAACGTATAGCAAACATAGAAATAGAAAATTAATTTAAAATATAACAATAGAAATATAAATATTAACTACGTACAGAAAATAATTATTGATACGAAAGATAGAATACGCGAGAATATATGAAAAGATTCGAGAAAAACGTTCTCTATATAATCAGCGACGGTGACAGCATCGCGCTCAAAAACGGTCTTAGTTTGACAATTGCGATTTTATCACAAAAGCGAATAAAATAAGCCTGCGTGTAGAATATTCTAGTGGTGAAAAACTGTTAATTACATTAAAGTGTTCCAACTAAGTTTGCGTCCATTGCTCATGTTTATAAATATGAGTTTAATTGATTTTATTTACATCAGCCCTGATGATGGACCCTGCAATGGGATCCGAAACGTTGGCCAGAGAGGTCACATACACACGGCAGAATATCCCAGAAAACTATACACAGAAGATTCTGATTTTATTTAGTCTTTCATTTGGTTGCCACCACTGCACCGCCGCGTTTCCGTGACGTATGTTGGCGTGGTATTCAATTATGTATGAATTTAATAATTTTACTATACATGTGTGCATAGAAACAGTTTGAGTTCCTAATACGGATCAATTCATGCTCCGGTGACCTGCACTGTTGATATCTATTGATCTGAGATGTTCATTGGACCAGACTGCATGTTAGAGGAGAACAGAACTAGCCGCGGTTTGCTCTGGCAACACTCTTAAGGTTTGAAAATTATCTCAAATAACGAGTATTACCTGAAAGGTGACCAAAAAATTCGTATATTTATAAACTACCTTTTTCAAAGTCTTCTTACTTTTATTTAATTAAAAATATACATATATTTTTTGTGTTAAATAAAAATAATATTTTACTGAAAAGCAAATCTCGACGTTTCACGGAAGTCTTATTCAGCATCCTATCACGGCGGAGGTACAGGCCGAACTGATATTTCTTCCGAGGTCGTAAATTATATGCACTTTGTTGAAGAGTGTTCACTTCTTCTGCGATAGAGGTCACCAGTGTGCAATATGTACTAATTACATCTTAGGGCTTTTCTGCGACGTCTCTTAAAGGTGGAATCAAAGTCGTGAGAACAGGGCGCCAAATACTTGATAGTTTGTAATTGTCATCTCTATTGAAATTAGGACGTCGATATTTGATTCTCAGTAAAATATGCGGTTCGCAAAAAATATTCGTTTTATTTACCACATAAATATGTCCAACGACCGTGATATTAACCTCAACTCTTTAAAACATGTATTTTGTTCAGCAACTTTATTAATATAATAAACAGTATACACCGGTTTCGGTAACATCCAATCTTATTCGAGACAATATAATATAAGCTAACAAAATATAACATTTACATTACATAGAAGTCGAATCACAAGATAGAGAGAGAGAAAGCATATCAGAGTAGGACAGAGTATCAGTTATAGGACGGAGGGGGAAGGGTAGAGTTTATATTGGGAGAATGAGAACCACTTTAAAGTTAGACTATTAGGTAACTTAACTTGATTATTTGGTAGGTATTAATCTTTTATTATTTATTGATTATATATCTCTAAGACTGCTAAATTATAAAGGCGCTAGTCTATTCCATTTTTTTGTAAAACTTTTACCCTTGAATACCTTTTAAAAAATCAATCATATCTTCTGCTTCATATTTATATGTTGATGATGTCATGGTAAAGTATGGACTTGCAATACTGTATCCAAAACAACCAAGCTAATACTCAACCACAACATCTTCATTACACATTACAACACATCAGCTCTGATGATGGACCCTGCAATTGGATCATAAGGCCGTAGAAACACGGCAGAACATCCCAAAAAACTCAAACCAAAAGATTCTGAACGGCTATGATAAACTTAAGAACATTTTTAGTGATAGTTTTTAATAAATATTTTTAAAAATATATTTGTATTTAATTAAATTAGTGGCGAAAACGTAAATCTACTTATGTTTGTTTACTAATCTGGAAATCTTTTGCAGTTGAGAATTGAACAATTGTTAGTTGCAAGGCAAAATCTGCACGTTTTTAAAATTAAGATGGAACGAAGATGTCTTAAATGCGTTCTACTGTCACGAATTGTATATTTTTGTTGTAGGTAAACCGCTGAGAGCATTGGTATCATTATCTCATTATGTAATCATATCTTTTTCTTTTCTTTGGAGCCAATGCTAGTGCGAATGAGAGCTATAAACAAGAAGGGCTATTAAAAGAAAAAAAAAGAAGTTTCTACAACTAGTTTACCAGTATATCACCGATATGTTGTTGTTTTCACTATCCAAACGGTAACACAATATTACAAATATCATTGAGCGAAACCTTTGTCACAGTCAATTAGTCCGTGTGACTTGCAGACGTACAACGGCAATTATATGAATTGTACGAATTGTTCTGTAAAAAAAGTCTCGCAAATAACATTTGAAAAAAATATTCAGTCGATTTTAATTTCTAAATGAGATACTCATTAAAAGGGCGCGTTACACCGCGACGACATTAAGAATCAAACGTGATACAATGGAGGCACTACATCACGGACAGACCGACAAAACCCTTAAAAAAACACTGCCTTTCAAGCGATAAATCACCATTACTCCCGTGACAAAGGTACAATCAACCGGAATTAAACCTAAGTAACAAAAACAAATTATTCAAATAAACAAATAAATGTAAAAGAATGGAGTTACACAATCGGACTGGTATTCGAACAATGTGCTCTATGGAGCCCCCGGCCCTCGATTTGTCACAGAGCTACGACAAATTTGAATTCTTGGAACGATTATTTAAATTGATGTTTTTTTTAATTCATTTTTTTCTCGTTGAGTGGCTATTGACAACAAGGTTTTATTAAGCGCATGGGGAAACGTGCTAACAGTGGTTGAAGTGATGTTAGAAGTGTGAGGAGGTGACTTTAAATATATTATTGAGGATAAATGAGTTCGTTGCGATAAATGAATTAGTTCAATAATTACAATTTCAAATAATTGATTGACTGACCTAACTTTTGGTAGTTATAAGACAGATGTAGATACTTGGTAAGTCATCTAGATAATTTACAGAGATCTTGGTGTAGCGAGTTGGAATTAATACGATTTGATAGCCAAGCATAATAATGGGATCCTTATTCTAAGTTGAAGCAATTATAAGACTTACGTTTGATTTAGATTTTGGTTAGGTATTCTATTCTTGTATATTATGTTCATAATGTTCTTCTCTTTTATTGAATCTTTTATAATATATTATGTGTGAGGTATAAAAGCAAAGTCAGCAATATACAAAAATTAAAAAAAAAAGTTTTTAATGCAGTCGCCGAGGATTACTAACTTAGAATGTACCGAATTCAAGATGTTGTGTATCTATCCCTTTCAAAATCATGTTTTCTATTAATTTAAAGACTATATTTCCTATAAAATCTTAAATTCAATTCATTCTCAACTAGTAATCTTTGATTCATTTTTTGGATTTGGCTGCCTTTGCTTATCATAATATGTTAAAAATTTTATTGCGTGTTTCTTTATTTATTTAAATTAAATCGATAGACTTAATGCAAAAACTTTATGTATTTTAAGAAATGGTAAATATATATATATATTTCGAGCAGCTATACAATTCTAATTAACAATGTTTTTTCCTTCAGTATATTAAAATTATGTCATTTAATTCGAATAGAGCAGCAGGGAGAATTTTTTGGTGTTTAAGGGAAAATATTGAGTATCTGATAAAATATGAGTTTGTCTACGAGTGTTTACAGAATTCAGAATTTTTTAGATTTCAACGGTTTTTCAACTGTTCATTATCAATCCTTTATGAGGAACCGAGTGGAGCAATTTTAATTTAAGATTATCTTATTAAGATTAAGATAAAAGAAATAATGGTTGTTATTTCTTATGTGGTTGGCGAAATCTGTGAAATTGTTGTTTTTAAGCAACGGCGATTTATTCTTCTGTGTATAGTTTTCTGGGATATTCTGCCGTGTATATGTGACCTCTCTGGCCAACGTTTCGGAACCCATTGCAGGGTCCATCATCAGGGCTAATGTGATGAGTGAGTGTTGAAGTGTAGGTTGTGAAGTGTAGTATTGCCTTGCAATACCGTACCGAAGTCAGGGTGTCTCCAAGTTTGTGTTATGTTAAATACTGGATTGCGGTACCGTGTCGAAAGCAAGGTGTGTGTCTTGATGTAGTGTGTTATGTATCTACTAACGGATGTGCGGATCGTCGATTTGATTTATCCTGCAGCGCCGGATACCACGATGTTTTTAACTTAAGACCGTCATCCCTATTAAGTTAAAAACAGTCCCGTCAAAAAAAATTGTATTTAAAAAAAATTAGGTCAGCGGTTTACATGTTCATGAAAAATTATTGAAAATGGTCGTGTAATTTATATTCTATTATATATGCTGATGCCTAGGAAACCAGACTCATTTAAAGTTGCATAAGTTTTCACAGTTCTCAGATAATGAAGATTCTCAAGGATTATTCTGCCGGTTTGATCTTGGTTCTCTATTATTCATCGTTCAGATACGAAAATATAAATACGACAGAGTGAGCTATTTTATGTAAGTGTAGGTATTATTGATTTGCATATGCATAGATTGCATCTCCTAGGTAATCAATACAGCTCTGTTAATATATTTAATGGTATACAAATACAAAAGACAACTCTATTTACTTCTACCTTATAGTTTGCGTATGTACACATATACTTGATATATTGTTTGCTGTATTTATCTTATCGAAATTTTTTCACTTCTTAATCATTTTCTTCTTTTGTATCTACTTATTACTTATTGTATGTATATTTTTGATATTATTTCAGTTTTTGTAATTTTATCCCCATGTACTTAGATGGCTATAGTATTTTGTGCTATGTATTATGTAAACACACAATTGAGGAAGTGTATTATTAATAAACAACAACAATAATAATATTGGACTACCGTGATAAGTCGAACCACTTATAATTATTAACTATACGACTCACAATTAACACCGTCATGATTATTGAATCCAATCCCGAAATTCCGGAATACCGGCCAAGTTTACAATATTTATTAAACCCGGGATTAGTTTAATAACATGTAATTTTGAACATTCGGGATTTATTTCGGATTAATTTCAGCAAAATTAAATTATGATAAACCTACCAAATGCTTTCATATTGCTCCAGACATATACAGGTATATTATAATCCGAGCACAATAGTTAGTCTCTTTTTGGAAAGGTACAGCGATATATTTATATTTCTATGGTTTCAATAAACTAGAAAAAAATTGTAATAAATGTAATAAAACTGTTTCATATAATATTAGAGAAATAAAAAATAATAATATATGTATAATTAAATAATAAGGACGATTTAAAAAATAACTTTGTATAATCCATACTCATTTTTAATAATGAAATTGGATTAAGATCATTAACTATGTTATTTCTTCGTAAGTTCAATTATAAATTTAAATTTTTAATCTTGCATCCATGTCATTATCAGTTTAATACTTCAATTCTCGATGGGAGATTCTGGTGCTCTCAAAAATCGAACACTAAAATATAAAATTACAATCCTACTCAACTGGAGATAACAAAGTTTATGTTTGAAACCCAATTTAATGATCATCGTGAAAATTCTCTACAACTTTAACACCAAATCCATCAATAATTCACATAGCTAATTTCTCGTTTAAAAACAATAAAAAATTAGGTTTATACAAAAAAGGAATTTTTCTTATTATTGAAATATTTTTATTTACGTTATTTTTATTCAATTATTTATAAATACCCAAAATACGTCTTCATCTTTCTGGTTTTACTTTCTAATAATTATTGAAAAAAAAAATATTATAAAAACCGGGATAAATATTGAATACCGAAATCCAGGGATGACGCTTTTGAATCGGGGCTACTGAACCAACATATATTTTGTCATTGTTTTATTGAAACATGTTTTATTCAAAACCATTTACAATATATTTAATAATAATATTGGTTGTATAAATTATCATTTCTTCTAGAGTACTTGACAATCATCTGTAGTCTAGCTCACGTTATTTAGTCGTCATTTTCAAATTTTATATTAAAATTAAATGCTTACTACGACGATAGTGAGATTATTTATATTTATATTTTTGTATAATACGTACGAGCATACACGCTAAAGCAGCTGCCATTTCAATCACTGCCTTCGATGCCCGACAACCCTTATTGAATTTACAAAGGGGTTAAGTTGTTCGGAGGGCTGTTTTATTGCAAATTTAATGTACTCGTAATGGCGACGCTGTATTTTTAATCATGTCAGAATAGAGATATATGATGAGGGGAAGGTAAGACAGGGGCTGCTGTATTAAGCAGCCCGATTGAACCATGCGAGGAATGCCAGACTTAATGCACCTTTGACCAATTTAGACGAGTGACAGGACAGAATAATAAAACGCATCGAAAATTTGCATTCAAACTAGATAATACCCGTCAAAAATGACGTACTTTTATTTCATATTTCGGCCGCCAGTTAAGACTATCTAGCTAAGATGTACTACGCTATTCTAGATAGCTAACCGCTTTCAAGAGTAGCGTAGAGTCTTGATAACCTTAGTGATGGAGATTATTAAATAGAGAATTATGCTTTTTGCTTCTCATTATTGTTTGAACCATCTGATAGCGTTAGTGACGGACATTGTTACATAAAGAATTATATATTTTTATGTATGATTAATAATATTAATGACATATGCGATATATTATTGGAAGCATTTATTAGTGTTCATTTTCAACAAACTGAAATATTAAAAAAAAAACTAATTAAGAGTATTTTATTAAAAAGTGTTAAGTCAATGTTTTCGTTTTGTTTAATAAAAATTTTGAAAATGAAATGTTATCAGCTTTTGGATTCTAGGATATTACGGACGACAATGAACTTATTATTGGGGAGGGGATATGGCTAATTATTGTTTTCTTGTTTTATTTTACAGAATGTTAACAATTTGAAGACATAACAAAAGTATAAAAAAGTAGGTTACAATAAATATATGCTCATCATGTCTCGTACATATGCTTATGACATGCGTTTAAGAATGTAAAGGGTTCGCCGTGGTGGAGAACGAAATGAAATTCTTGTAAGTAATTGTTCGTCTGTTTAACAGTTCGCTTATCTATTCACCCAGATGCATGACGCAGCTGGCAAAACAAATACTTATTTGAATTCGATGCGTTGTGTTTTTATAAGGGAAGTTATTTTGGAATCTTCTCGTATATTTCCGTCATCGCTCTGCTTCCAGATTATTCCAGACTATTCAGAAATCTTTAATTGAGTAACTTGCTGGTGTAGTAGTCATGACGCTCACCTTGTGATTCACAGTTTAAGCATTTAGCTTATTTTGAAAATAGTGAGAATATTGATGCGACACGTATTCCGTGTTTACATCTCTAAAAAAATGAATTTAAAAAATTATGTGCAGATCTTCTCAATTTTAGAACCTAGTGACGAAATGATGTGACCGTCCGCCGTAGTCTACACATACTACAGAGGTTACGATAGTAGTAACAATAGCAGCTAGTATGAGTTGAAAATATTATTCTTAAATTTAGTATATGATAGCCGATGTATAGTATAGCCGATGAGATTTTCAACTCGAGACAATCGCTGAGATAATGAGAGAGATTTTGCTCTCGAGAGTCTGATGCCACGATATCTCAAAGTTGTCTCGCGTCTTATTTTATGATTATTCACGTATGTCAAATGTCAGTCCATAATCCTTTCCTCAGTTTGATTGATAAACTTAAATCTCCCCAGCTGTATCACCTTGCAATGCCTTCTGTTTGTCTAGTTTTTCTGAATAAATATCTGTAAGTGTATATGGTTCTTGGTGACGTATTTAATATTGTGGATGACCAAGAGGAGGAAAAGATATTGCCCAAGATTCTAAAAAGCAAAAAAAACATTTTTTTCTTAAAAAAAATTATTCAGATCGGATCCAGCCAGACATACGTTTAACAACAATCCTATTTTATTACAAGTATTTTTTTCTAGAACTGCGTAACTAGTAAAATATATACAAAAATTATTTTTAAAGCCTCCACTATTTTTGAATATTTGTTAACTTTTAATGACTGAATATTTGTTGAAGTTAAGACATTTTTAAACGATTATTTGTTTATTCGCTAGTTCATCAAAAGCCATTTTCCAAACGGGCCGGGTGGTAGAATTAAATTTCATTATTAACCGCTTTTCCATCTGATGTCAAAACTTCTGGCTTTGACGGGATCTTTAATGGATTTTCAATTGTTCGGGACCTTTTCGATACTTGCATAAGAGAAAAAAGAGGCAAAGAAAATAATAATTGATGGATTATAAATTTAAATCAACTTCTTTTATAAATATTCATAATGCGTTTGTTCAATAATAAATCAATTACTAAATAATACTAATCTACTTATTTATAAATAAATTAATCTTATAATAATGCCGTTTTCTCGCAGAGGTAGTAAAATAATTTATTTATTTATTAATTTAATGCCCTTATGGGCTTTTACAAATATACAGAATAAAATTTTTAAAAAATAACATAAGACAGTTAAAATAATAATACAGTTAAAAGTTACAATAATAATAATTAAAAGGTAATAATAATAATAATAATAATAATAATACAGAAAAACATAAGACAGATAAAATAATAATACTGTTAAAGGTACAAATAATAATAGTTAAAGGTAAAATAATAATACAGAAAAATTTATTGTCCATTTCCATTTTTTTGAGATGTAAACAATTGTATCAGCTTTATCCTATACACAGTTATACTATCAGCAAAAATGTGAGCTGCCTCTGCACGTTCATTCCCTAATGAGTGTAATCTGGGATTTACAGAGTTTGCTAATGCATTAGTTCTGACATTTCCACTATAATAGAATAATGCACTGTGTCTTGATGACCTCGATGGGGCATGTAAGTCGATCAGACTAATAATCTGGGGGCAATCAATCAAACTATTTACGATCCTATAAAGAAATAAATGTAATACATTTTATTTATTTTTATTTATTCTTTTTGTGTACATTTAATAGAGTGGCGCGCTTATTACTTATTGGTAATTGCTTCCAACCCACGAATGGTTGGTTATCAATACATAGTTTTAAAAGAAATTTTGGAAAATTTTCAGAGATACCACTGAACGGAATTGTATGCGGTTTTTACTGTTATAAATTGAATTCAAGAAAGATTCTTGTGTATTAAAAAATGCTCTGAGATAAGCGTTAACGATATTAGCGAATCAAGGAGGAAAAAATTTACCGCTAAAGAGCTCTCATGAAAACGCTGCCTAATCCGTTAGAGATACAAAAACATTGTGTAGAAAAGAATTGTGTAATATTAAATGATCTACAAAAAGTAGCATATAACTATCTTTCAATGATATTTTCACCAACCTTTTTTCTCTATAAAATTCATCAAATGTAGGTTTAACTAAAATGATATTTTCACCAACTTTTTTTCTCTATAAAATTCATCAAATGTAGATATAACTAAAATATAATGGTTAATTTTTAAGCCATTTTAAGCAATTCAGTGTTTATTTTTATCAAATTAAACATCTTATTAACCTTAGTCATTTACCGCAGATAAAATTTGTCCTTCACACCAAATCATTAAATTAAATATCTTAGAAGATATGACGAGTTTAAACTGTACCGGGCGAAGTCAAGCAGGGTTGCTAGTCTGTAACTTATAACGCTTATTTTGTGGAGACTTAGTTATTAAAGGTTAGTTTAAATATACGGGAGTTAGGAATAAAAAAAGTTGGGCATCCAGTTAGTGCATTTTCATTGGCGATTCGATACTACTAGTAGGTACCGGATGCTTTCAATTTCACTGACACTTGCTCGAAACCCCTCACCATAGATTTACCAAAATTTGTCTGCATGACATAATATAATTTATTTATTTATTAATTAACGCCCTGTAGGGCTTTTAAAACAGATAGGTAAAGTGTACATTAACAGAATATATAGTTTAAAGAAGAAAAAAACATGTAAACATAATAATGACATAAAGAGGAAAGAAAATACTAAAAATATGTAAAGATAAATATAAATATATAGTGAAAAGATATAGCACAAGCTTTGAAAGTCATATTATAATAAAAATATACAAACAAATACAAATCAATTATTTAAGTCCAATTCGACAAATACTAGTAATCTTTCAATACACCTTTTAAAATATGTTTGAATAATATACAGTTATTGGCAAAGACGTCCAGTTGCTCGTATCTGTTTGCTAGTCTAGGAAGCCTTTGCAGTGGGAAATTAAAGACATAGTAGCTGCAGTTTCCACGGCAAAACCTGTATAACTTAGAGACTGAACACGCAAGCAGATACGTTCATAATACAGACATGTAAATGTTTTGTAGACATTTTAACCACAAATATCACGTATATTTGTTTTTTCGAGCGTCTCTCACTCGAATTTTTGTAGGTGTTAAAAAACTGGGAAGATCACGTACCCACATTAATTTTTTCATTTGTCCCTTCATACAAAAAGTATTCGCATTCCCATAAAATGTTTACTCAAAGTGTTTTATGAAGTAATTTTCTCTAACGGGACATGGTGTTTTTGCCGCTTTCGTAAACGTGATACCTTAGTAAAGGCCTACTTTAATATTTTGTCGTCTCTGGAGAAAGATAACATTGTTTTATCTATCATAAACAAATTTTCATTATGGATGTACAAACATAATACTTTCAGATTTTCATCGCGCGCTTAAACATAAAATGAGCACTCAAATCACAAACTTTTTCGATAAGAAAAGCCTCTTGACATAAGATTTTGTTTCACCATTATTTTTTTAGTTGATTAAGCCGTGTAGAATGAATATTAAAAATAATATTATTTTTTTTAGTTACCAGAGGGATAGAGAATATTAAATTGCATGTTATAGTTTAGGAAAATTTATGTTGAGAGTTTAAGCATTATAGGTAAACATTTCATTCGAAGTCCTACTTTCAACACTAATATTCCACAATATTTTTTGAATATATCGCAAATAAGGTATCGTATTGAGTAGGCTCATGTAGCCTTTTTCCACATGAAATATATATTCTGGATCAATTATATAAACCTCGGATTATGGATGCAAATGGTAAGATGGTATTTTATAGAATGCATGTTGATCATGGGCCATGTCTAGATGGAACTTAATGTGAGCAGGATAGGCCATCAGAGACCAGAAAAGAACGTAGAGCGGAAATTCTTCCTTTACCACAATAAACCCTTCAAAAATGAAATCTGTGACACTTATCAAAATGGATCTGCATAGTAATGCTCAAAATCAATC
The DNA here is from genome assembly GCA_016648135.1 of Agrypnia vestita. NCBI lineage: Eukaryota > Metazoa > Arthropoda > Insecta > Trichoptera > Phryganeidae > Agrypnia > Agrypnia vestita. The sequence goes on along the minus strand of JADDOH010005246.1, from coordinate 7,428 downwards.
GGCTAGGTAGTGTCATGAAAAAAGATGTTATTGTCTGGATGAATAGGGAAAAATTGAGTGTTTAAACAACTACATAAATATGTCGGATATGTGATTTTGAAGACATTGTTCGAAACAAAAATGATCTCTCACGTTTAAATTGAAAAACTCTTTTTATCGTAAGCGGCTATTAGTTTGTGGTTATTCATTGCGAATTAAATTAAACACGAATACACTTGATTTAAACCACTATATTTTGGTAACATTAATTCGTTTCGGAACCACAAAGGGCCAGTTTAATCATCTTGGTTTATAGTAACCTTTCGTTTATAGCATAGATTTTAACGAAATCAAGTTGTTTGATTGGTGGTAAACGTAAAAATCTATGCTTTAAACGAAACATTTCTATAAACCATGCTGATGCAACTGACCCTAAGAGTGTATACTGCATGCACTTATATTAAAACTTACACATATTACATAAAAAATATGTAATGTTTTTATGTAATATAAATGTTACAAAAAATATTACATAAAAAATACACATTTATATTCAAATAATTAAAAAAATATAAATAATATTAAAAAAGTACTTAAATGAGAAAACAAAATATTGTTCAACGTTGAAAATATTATCATACGGCAGGTGCACATAAAAGCAAGTTGACAAAAAAATATAATTGCACATATTTTGTAATGTTTAGTATGTGGTTAAAGTATAGTTTAATAATATTTTTATATTTTACTTCCAATTTTTCGAGAGTAACAGAATCTCTCATCGACAGGAGAAGTATTAAACTGACTATTTTCAAATCATTGATTAGATACTGACAAAATGAGCTGAAGTTAAAATAAAACACAAATTACTTTGTTTTCACCATTATATTAGATTAAAAAATCTACATGTTTCGAGAACAATGTTCTCTTCCTCAGGATTATTGTGTACTAATCTTAAAAGTTGAAACAAGCAAATATGTTACGGTGAAGGGGCGGTTGAGCGGGTAGGTGAGGGGAGGGGGGGGTTCGAGGTGTTAATTATTATGGGTCTTTTGGAATGTTAAGTGGAAAAATATTCAAAATAGGATTATGCAAAAATTTCGTCTGTGTATTTATTATATTAGACTTAATATTAACATTTTTCCAAATTTCGAGTATTTCTAAATTATTTATTTGAGGTATGTGTTTAAATATTTTGCAAAATCAGAATCAATATTGCTATTAGAATTTGACCATACATTTGATATTAACACAGGCTTAAAATTTTTACATTTCAACTATAAGATACCTCAAAAAAGACCCATTATAATTAACACCTCGAACCCCCCCTCCCCTCACCTACCCCCTCAACCGCCCCTTTACCGTAACATATTTGCTTGTTTCAACTTTTAAGATTAGTACACAATAATCCTGAGGAAGAGAACATTGTTCTCGAAACATGTAGATTTTTTAATCTAATAAAGTGGTGAAAACAGAGTAATTTGTGTTTTATTTTAATAATAATGTCACCATAAAGTTCAAGCCTTCATACAGAAGAAGAAAACATATTCTTCGAACAGTGAGCTGAAGTTCCTGGTGTAAAGGTGGTTGTAAGGGGAATATTTAGAGAAGAGGTAACAAAGAGAAGAGGTAAAATTTTTCATCCAATTTGATTATCATCACGAGTGTCATCAACAAATCACTCATTAAAAAATATAGTGGTTCAAAATAAGTGAATTTATGTTAAATTTCTTTGGAAAAAGCAACATTTTGGAATGGAATGGATGCAGATTGGTTCTCTCACGAACTGCGCTGGGCGACGTTCATTGGTCCGGACTAAAGCTGGCAAATCGGCGGAAATGCCTCAGTATCCCGACACCACGTGACACCGTCCATTTGCTTCGCCAATCACCGACCGCGGCGATAAATTTGCCTGCAGACCATTTGCGCTGGGAAATTGCACACATTTGTCTCATAATCTAGTAATTTCTAGGATAATTTTCGATGATTTATTTCCAGAGACATCGTGCCTCAACTATAATGGTAGCTGAAATTTACTGCTGCTACTTAATTAATTACCTAGAATCTAGAGTCCTTGCAAATTAAAAGGTAATATCGCTCGCTCGAAAATCGTACTTACTGGCCACGTTGTGGATCAAGGTGATGATGATGATGATGATGATGATGACGACGATGATATTCGTAATGATGATTATAATATTTATAATAATGGTTATGAACTTTCTATTACTAATGCTAAACAATTTCTTAATATTCAAATCCAAGAAATTTATGCTAGATTTTTTTTTATGGTAAATTGAATCCTTTTATGAAGTTTATTTAAGAAATTAAGCAAATTTTTTAGTCAACATTAATTTCCAAAAAATACATATTTTTATAATAAAGCACAACTATTAAAAATTCTTTTCTCTTAATTATTTAATAATATATCGGCCACTAAAGGACTGATACTAGAACCCATAGCTAAACCTTCTTTTTGTTTCAAATAATATTATCAAATTTTAAGTAATTTTGATTTAAAACAACGTTAAAAAGTCTATTAAAATTTTGAGACAAATCCTTAGATATATTTAAAGAATTTATTAATTAAATTATAATAATTTTACTTTCTTCAATTGGAACACATAAATTTACAATATCAAATGAGACTTAAATAAATTATTTTGAATATACAATGCTTTTAAATGGTCAACCAATTCATGACAATTTTTAATTGTATAAAGAGATTTAAATACATTACGTTCAAAAATTACATTGTTGATTATAGCTGATAATTTACCAACTGTTCTAATTAGTTGATCAATTTTATGAATTTTTCATAGACAATATAATTTAGGAACTTATGGGCTTTTTTACATAAATCTATTATTTATAAACAATTTAACAATATTTTCACTATAACATGTTTTCAAAACATCTTTTTTTATTCTTGACGTTTATTAATAGGAATTAGTTCCACATTTTCAAAATTATCACTTTTTAAAAATCAATAGTTTTGTTTACATAGTCTACTTTGTCCTTGATAATTGAAGTATTTACTTTATCAGCTTTTGTAATAATTATATTATTTTCAAATAAAACTTTTGATATTGTTCAATGCATACTTTTTTCCGAATTAAATGGATTTGGTTAACATTATGAATATTTCATTTAATTTTTTTTAAAACTTTACCACATTTATATTGGAAAAAATTGTCTTCCTTTGTCAAAGCACAATTCAAATCAACTGCCAATAAATTTTTACAAATAATTTTCTTATAAATTTGTTTTCATGTTATTAGGTACATCATTATTATTATTAATTTCCCATTAATAATTTATTTTTACTTTCTATACCTCAATTTTTGATTTTTTAATTTGTTAGTATACAATTGTATCCTGACAAAGGGGCCATGTGCTCTGAAACGTGTTGATATTTTTCAATACAAAAACAAAGTTCATTTTTATTAATAAATACTTTAGATGTTCGGGTATAAACAGTAGGTCATTTTGAGATGTAGCATAATGTTCTCTTTTACCAATAAGGTGTCCGAAAAATACCTAATAATTTCCATGATAGTATCTTACTTAACCATAGGTAACGCACAAAAAAATATTTTGTTACATTTTTCCTTTTGAATTATTTTTAACGAGAAAGAGATCCTTGGCACCGTGCATTAAGCATCTGAGGTAAATGTACAAATTATTTTGCTCAACAGCCTATCAAATATGTCAAAATATATGATATCAAAGCGTACACGTGTACGTCATTACCCAACAAAAAACGTGTGATGGCTCCTCTTCTTCGCCTTTCAGCTCGATCCTACTCCTAACTGAGTTTACGCCTTGTTAGAGGCAAACAAGCTATCTATCTACGTCGGGTGAAGGCTCTACGGCTTTTAACGTAGTATTTCCAAACACCCTCGCTTTATTCAAGACCTCCCCAGTTCACGTTGTGTAATTTTTTGTTTCGAACTATAGGGGATGAATTGGTTTAGTGGTAACCCTAACGCAAGCTTTTCTTAAATTAAATACTGGGGTATGAAGTTCGTGAATGTTCATGGAAAACGCAAACAAAACTACCTAGCACGTCAATTAAGCCCTACGGTGCAATTGCTAAACATACTATGTTCCGTGGCCCTATATTATTTACCTATCATTCCTACGGACTGAAACCACTGCATCTGGTGTAGCTGCGCTTCCAGAGTGCGCGACCCTCTGCTCCCACGCCCTCTCCGCTCGATCCCCCATTGTCCTACCTGTATGGGATCGACCGCCATCCACTGGAAAGGTTAGTGACGTGCCGTTATCACATGCGCATGCACATATAGAGTACATAGATCCCCTGAAAGCCCTCGAGTCCTTCGTAGCCGTTCCTGTGGATGATTCCGTCTTCGACGCCCTCGCTGATTAATAACTTTATCTCTCGCCGTTATCTCGCTGTGCTTATTCCTTACGATCTTTTATATTTACTCTGCATTATCTTTATATCTATTACATTGTTACGTTTATTTACTAGCCGGCCTAAGTTCCGTTACCTGTATCTGGCCCTATGTCTCATTCTAGTGGTACGTTGGGTTCTAATGGATAAGGGGTTTGTAGAAGGAATGTGTAAATGTATGTGTACGCGGAAACTGTGGTTGCTTTAAATTCGGCCCCTCCGTACCCAAAGGCTCATCGGTGACTGATCCCATCTTCCTTCTCCCGACACGAGTTCCGGATACGTTGACCTGAGCCTGGATGCGCCTTTTCATGTTGGGCCTCTTCTGTGCAAAGTACCGCACCATCCCTCGCGTCAGTGTCTGGCGTCCGGGCTCAGAGCCAGTTTGCCCCCCGAATTCCAACTCCTCCAGGTTAAACTAAGTTAAACTACGGTATATATACTGAAGCTACTGTAAAGATGGTCCCGGGCCACCTGTCAAGTCAAAAATATGCGAGTGGGGAAGGGGAGTTTCCTAGGCTCCCCAACCCTCGCCTGTGAGCAACTGCAGCCCATTGGCCATTCGCGACACTACAGTGACTGCAACCACCCTCCCAGGTAGTACTTATTATAATCTGGTATGCATCAATACGTTCAATCCATTCCAGACGAGGGAAGACATCCGCACGGGTGTTGTGCCACCCGTGAAGAGCCCCCTCATACACTACGTACGAATAGATACATACTAATAAAATATAATAAACATACATATACTTACATATACAATACATAAATAAATACTTGTAATGGTTGGTTGCCATGTGGTTTCACGAGGCCATGACCCCTCGTATTAGTAGATGGAAAGGTGGATCTGGACAGTAGGGATATGCCTAGCCCCTGGCCAGGGATGTCGGTGTATTTTCTCCAAATGGTGTACAGCTAGAATCCTGCCATCGATGATGATGGGATCTGCCTAATTATCTCCGACTGATGTGTAACTGGAACCCTGCCATCACTGATGAAGATGATGATGTCACTATCGAAACGTCTCCTGATGACATTTATCTGAACCGCCGCTAATGATGATGATGATGATGATGATACTATCGTAACGTCTCCTGACTATATATAGCCGAAACACCGCTAATGATGATGAGGATACTATCGTAACGACTCCTGACGATATACAGCTGAAACACCGCTAATGATGATGATGATGATGACGATGCTATCGAAACGCCCCCTGACTATATATAACTGGGACACTGCTAATGATGATGATGATGATGATACTATTGAAAAACCTCCTGACGATATACGACTGGGACACTGCTATGATGATGATGTTGATGATACTACCGAAACGCCCCCTGACTATATATAACTGAGACACTGCTAATGATGATGATGATGATGATACTATTGAAACACCTCCTGACGATATACGACTGGGACGCTGCTAATGATGGTGATGATGATGATGCTATTGAAACGTCTCCTGACAATATATAACTGGGACACTGCTAATGATGATGATGTTGATGATAATATCGAAACGCCTCCTGACGATATAAAGCTGAACCACCGCTAGTGATGACGATGATGATGATGATACTATCGCAACGCCTCCCGACGATATATATCTGGAACACCGCTAGTGATGATGATGATACTATCAGAACGCCTCCTGACTATATGTGACTGGAACACCGCTAATGAAGATGATGATGATGATACTATTGAAACGTCTCCTGACGATATACAACTGGGACACTGCTAATGATGGTGATGATACTATCGGAACGCCTCCTGACTATATATGACTGGGACACCGCTAATGAAGAAGATGGTGATGATGATGATGCTATCGAAACGCCCCCCGACTATATATAACTGGGACACTGCTAATGATGATGATGATGATGACACTATTGAAACGTCTCCTGACGATATATAACTGGGACACTGCTGATGATGATGATGTTACTATCGGGACGCCTCCTGACTATATATGACCGGAACACCGCTAATGAAGATGATGATGATGGTACTATTGAAACGTCTCCTGACAATATACAACTGGGACACTGCTAATGATGGTGATGATACTATCGGAACGCCTCCTGACTATATATGACTGGAACACCGCTAATGAAGATGGTGATGATGGTACTATTGAAACGTCTCCTGACAATATATAACTGGGACACTGCTGGTGATGGTGATGATGATGATGCTATCGAAACGCCGCCTGACTATATATAACTGGGACGCGGCATATGAATAGACAAATAAATACCTAAATATTTAATGAATCATCAATTAAATAAATAAATAGAGATGAATAATTAAGTTCGGCGTCGAGCACACGGGCCGATGATGATGCTATCGAACCGCCGCCTGACTATATATAACTGGGACGCGGCATATGAATAGACAAATAAAAACCTAATTAATTAATGAATCATCAATTAAATAAATAAATAGAAATTAATAATTAAGTTCGGCGTCGAGCACACGGGCCGATGATGATGCTATCGAAACGCCGCCTGACTATATATAACTGGGACGCGGCATATGAATAGACAAATAAACACCTAATGTATTAATGAATCATCAATTAAATAAATAAATAGAAATGAATAATTAAATTCGGCGTCGAGCACACGGGCCGCGCGATCCCTGGAAGTTCACACACATGCAGAGAAAGGTTATTGGGCGAATTAATTCGCCCCTATTATGGTCAGTACGGATCCAACATGCAAACAAACACCTGTGGATAAAAGTATATTTAAAGTTTACGGTACAGGGGTTAGCTTTCACTGTTGGCGCTTCTTCCGTCTCTGTCTGGGGTATCGAACCCGAGACCATTCTTCTTAATCGTGCGCCACCTTTATATATCGTTATAATCTCAAAACGGAAAGAGGATGACATGACTTACCCATCTGCCGACGATTATATCCATTCCAGTGCATCGTAGTTTCACTTTATGTACCTCACTTTATACCTAAGGATTGCGGACACTTGCCTTGCACGCGCGCACGATTCACAGG
>JADDOH010005245.1:0-49653 GCA_016648135.1 Agrypnia vestita | reverse complement strand
CCGGAGAAACCAGCGGCAGCCACAGCAAGATTTCCGGTTTGCGTTCCAGATGTATCGGAATGGGACACTGTCACTGTTGTTTCTGCATCTCCGAAGATCTGCGATGCGTCGGCAGCGGTAGATACAGCAGGTTGGACGTTGATGGCAATAGAATCGCCAGAGGAACCAGCGGCAAAGTTTCCAGTTTTGCTTTTTTCAGCCCGCGCTGTCGCGCGAGTTAACATTTTGCGTGGCGGGCCGGTATCAGCACTCGGTCGATTTGTTTTGACAGAAGGTATGTCAACACAGAGTGTTGTGGGCGGCGAAGGGGTAACGGGGGAGGGGCTTACGGGCCCTATGGCCGCGCGATCCTCACGCGCAGAAACACACACAGGCGCAGGTGCGGTTGGTGGTGTTGGGATGGTCGCTTGCCCTTCGTGACGCGCGGCAGTCTGGGAGCCGATATTGTCACCAGGATGAATGTGGGTGGTTCCCGAATGCTTTACAGCATTCAAGACGCTCTCAAATCCCTCTGTAACGATTTTTTCCAGCATCCGCATCCTCTGTAGTACCAGCTCGAGCGTCTGACTCTGTTGAGCCACAATTTCGTATAGATTTTGCTCCATTTGGATCAAAAAGTTATAAATATTATAGACGCGAAACGCAGCACGTCACACACGTCAAACGGTCGCGGTAGTTCCTAAGATATTCTTGCCCGTACTCTCTCATGTAGAGATATCTCAGAACCTTCTTTTGGACTTTCTCCACCATAAGAGAGTACTTGCCCTCATGTGGCCTCCAGATCATCGAGCCACTCTCGAGTCTACTCCGCACCAAGGAGTTGTAAAGAGTTCTCAGTACGCGGGTATTCTCGAAAACCCTGGCAGTACGCAGAACAAATCCTAACATTTTCAAAGCATTACCACTGATCGTCTCTATGTGATCGTGAAATGTTAGGTTGCTTACAAATCTAACACCTAGATCTTTAACATTCGATGTTCTTGTCAGAGTTTTTCGGGCCCTAGTGAAGGATGTAACCTAACGCTTGGAAACATTAAACAAAAGTTTATTTTTGTTTTAATTAATTAAAAAATTCTGAAAACAACCGGAAAATATATCTGGCGATACTACCCCAATCGTCGAAAATGCACAGGACGCGTTAGGCCGGCCGCACTTTGGATGCGAATTATTACGTACGTATTCGTACGGCTACTTTCGTACGTATTGGAGCGCGTACGTCGATTGCGTCTTGCGTTGTCACGATCAGTTACTTTGCGCATTTCTCCAATGACGTTTGTGCCAAATGAATAATCTGTATCTTCTGGAAAACTCTATTATGGCAGACTTAAATAATGACAAATTTCATGACTATCTATCTGATAGATTTACAAATGCTGGGTAGAATCAAAGTGCACCGAGAACTCATAAAATCGGAGAAATATTTAAAAGTTTTTTAACCTCACCTTCATTAAACCAAATTATTTAACTTACAGGTATTTTTTTAGTTCTTTGGAGATTCTCCGCCATGATCTGCGCTGATGGTCACGTAGTTGAATCACTTTGGTCCCGCAAACATTAGTGGTCATGTGTCAAATTGACAAAATTTTCAATATCCATCGTACGAAATCGCAAAAATTTCCGAACAAATCCGGATCGTGTCGGACGTAGCATCTATGCGTGCGTACACGCACTACTAAATCGTGTACAGTGTGCGATGTTCAGTACTACTTCGAAGGTCAGGAATGTACTTGCGTATTCGTACGTATATGTACTACTCAATTTCGTACGAAAACGCATCCAGTGTGCGGCCGGCGTTTGGGTTGGAGCCAGCGACCGCCAGACTTGCGTTATAGTATCAAACCTGAAATATGTTCTATACATGTATCTACACTAAAGCAGGCATGTATGACATTTGAGTTTGGGTGATTTTGGCAGATAACAGGTAATACAGGTACAAAAAAATGTGTAGGGGGAAGTGGGGAACAGTGTAACAAAAAAGTGATTTTTATTTTTAGAAAAAAAAAAACTTCATTTTGTATTTCTTTTATTATTACCTGAAAAATCAGCGGTATTTTACCTCCAAATATTTGACGTAATAAGACCTTAATAAAAACTTTTAAAAAGAATAAAAAACGTAATAAGGCTTAAAAAACATTGCAATTATACTTAAAAATGACTTCATTTAGCAGTTTTCTGAGATCACAATTTTGTTACAGTTTGTCCCTGGGTTGGGGTACCGTTTAACAAGTTGGGGCACACTGTAACAATGAACTAGACTTGATATTAAATGAAATAAAGTATGGAAAACAAAAATTCTTTAACCTCAATAATATCTTCATAAAAAGTTTTTGGGAATCATAATCATAACACTAATACTAAAAAAAAATGTTTTTTTTTCTAACTCAGATTTTATCTTCTCAATATCGTCTTTCTACTACGATTTCGAACCATTCTCGATGTATAAACCTGGAAGAAATTAAAATACTCAAAGGGCCACACAATAATATATACCTTGTATATAATAATAATAGCACTTTGCTCGGCATCTTATTGTAAAAAATAAATATGTTTTTATTTTATTTTATAGGTTGGAAATATCGTTTAGCATTGTGGACATTTTAAAAACCAACTAAATGAAGATTAAATTCTTAATAAAGTTAATCGCCAGAAGCTACATGTTTTTCAACAAAAACGTAACTTCACTAGCCAAATTATTCACAATTATTTGACAAAAAACCTAATTTTTTAAGATAATTCCGTTTTAAAGCAATACAACCTACGATGACAGCGGTTTAAGATGGCGGCGCACGATATTGTCAAAATACGTAAAGCGACAATTAAAAAGAGAAAGAAATCAATCTTGAAATTAGGAAAAATGTTAATATTAATTCAAATATAATAAATACCCAGACAAAATTTGTGCACGACCCACTATTGAATATTTTCCCACTTCAGATTCCATCCCCTTCAGATGGCATTGCATAATAACACCTCCAATCACCGACCCCTTCATCGTAACACACTTGCATGGTTTAACTTTTTCAATTTTAGTACACAAACAATCCTGATGAAGAGAACATTGTTCTCGAAACATGTAGATTGTATAATCTAATAAAGTGGTGAAAACAAAGTGATTTGTTTAACTATAACTGGTTGCAAATATTTTATACGAACCGTATGTTATTCCGAGAGACAATTCTCCGTCCTCTATCTCCGCGAGTATGGGTCGTCCTCCTGATGACGTTGAATAAGTTTTCAACGAAACGTCGAGAATCGTCTCTCGGAATAACATACGGTTCGTATAAAATATCCGCATCCAGTTATAGTTAAATATGTCTAACGACCGTAATAACAATCTTAACTCTTTAAAGTGATTTGTGTTTTATTTTAATTAGAAAGAAATATTTCTAACGTTACACTGTTCCGCACTTGACCCTAAATGAAAATGTTAAAAAATAAGGTATCGGGTAATATTGCTAAATAATGGTTCCACTAAAATATATTAAATTCAAATTTATTATGAGCGGCCGTATTCTGAAAATATCAATATTGCTATGTATGTATCTTGACAGTTATTGTAAAACATTTTAACTTTTTGAGTTTGAAAGGTAACATATGACAGTTACTCACAAGTTGTGAATAAATTAACGTTTGTTTACATTTCAGAGCTTTCTGATTGATTAAATTCATTAATTTCAAACCTGCAAATATTTCTACTTTCATTTAATGTCATTTAATTTTTTTTTATTTATTGAAATTAACGAACGTAGTCCAATATAATATAATACATAACATGAACAACATAAAATACATCAGAATAAAGGTTATAGCAATTTAAAACAAAAGCAAGGACAAATGAAAAGTACTAACAAAATGGAGACAAGATCTAGACCATCTAATCAGAGATTGTTTGAATCTAGCCAGACTTAGGTACGCCGAAGAAGTCCAGATACAGTCTTGAGTTTATAAGACGACATAACCGTGACACGGGAGCATGGAATCCATAATTAGTTCAATGATGGCTAAGGAACAACAGTTCATCATTTCTGAGTCTACGGGAAGGAATATTGAATTTTATTTGGCCCAGTAACGAAGGCACATCAGTGTGGCCGTTTAATATTATCAATATGGTGATTAAGTCAGTGTTTTCTCTACGTTTTGGTAGGTAATAAATTTTCAACACTGACTCAATTTCACTGTACGAGTAATCTCCTCTAGCCAAGCCAACTTTTCTTAAGAAACCATATTGCACGGATTCGATGTGACTTTTTTGAAATATTTTTTTTTATTTAATATTAAAACTACATTTAAATCATAATACATTTATCTATTACAATCTACTTAGATACATTTTATTTTATTGCTTTGCCTCTCCAAAAATGAGACTTGCTCATGTGCTTGGTGAGGGGATTACACTTTATTAGCTTATTTTGGATTTGGCTTATTTGTTCCTTAGCTGTATGTCTTGTTACGCATTGTCAAATTGTATCGATCTAAAGTGTTGGTTTATTTTTTTCTTTAATTGTTGTAAGTCATCGATTTTCTTAATATCTGTAGGTAGGTTATTGAAGTTTTTTATGCCCAAGTATATGTAGTTTTGTTGACACAGTTTGGTATTATATTTTGGGATTTTAAAATTATTTTTGAATCTTAATGATGTGTTTTTTTCAAATTTAGCAGTTATGTTTTCTTTAATTAGTTGTATAATTGACGTTTTTTGTAAACATTCTCTAATTTTGGAACTTGGAATTTAGAGAAAAGTAATCGTGTAGAGAAGGTTTTTCTTTTTTTTAATATTACTTTTATAATTGATCTTTGGATTACTTTCACTGTGTTAATGATGTTATTATACGCCCCTCCCCATCCAATGATTCCATATTGGAGTAGTGCATGGACAGAAGCGTAATAAACCATTTTTAAATTATCTATGGTTAGTGTGTTACGCAATCTTATGAACATATATATACATTTCCTTATTCTTTTGACCAACTCGCTAATGTGGCTGTGCCATTTTAGGTGCTGGTCTATTATTACACCAAGGTATTTTAGTTCACTTTTAGATTCTAGGGTTGAGCATTTGTCATTGCAGTTAGTTTTTTTGCAGTTGGTGTCATGTACAATAATTTGTAAATTTGAAGGGATTGTCGGTTTTTTATTGAAAAAGGAATAAAGTAAGTTTTGTCGGAGTTTAAGGAGAGTAAGTTGTTGTCAAACCATAATTTTAGCCTATATACACAATTTATTTGGCCTATATACAAGGGAGACCAAATCACATGATTATTTATAGAACTGCAAAGCGTTCGGTGGAAGAAAGCTCGCAAAAGACGTCTGGCAATGTTTAAAATGAATGTATACTACTAGTACTGTCCCGTTAAAAATATTAAAAAATCATCTGTTGTTATTTTGCGCCTTCCGACCTCTCTTGCCGGGTGTCATCCTGTTTTGTTTTGTCTTTCTTTTCCCCCTTGTTGGGGGCAGCTTGTTCTCTTTTATTTTGCTTGTTCTGTCTTAGACTTGAAGCCATCCACTGCCGCCGCCGTGGGATTTCGTCTTTTATTTTGTAGTTTTGTATAATTATTTCTTTATATTTTCCTTATTTTTTTTATTACTATTATAATATATATAAATATCCCAGAAAACTACTTACTACATACAAGATTCTGAACTGCCGTGAAAACCTGAGAACATTTTTATTTATTTATGCCCGCGAAATCACCAACGGCTTTTGCAACTTTAGATGGGACCTTTAAAACAAAAATTGCATATGTGTGGTGTATCAATCAATGTGTTTTTGTGTCTAAATATACGATGGGGCAACATGACTTTGCAACACTTAAAATTTTGGCAGTAATGGCATATAACTATTTAAAATTAAAATATGTACATAATGCATTTTGACAATATTTTATCACCCATACGTGCATTGTAATGTCGGACCTCCTCGAAGACTGGGTGTTCTTAAAAAAGATTTTTTTAGTGGTTTATACGCTATTACTGCACCCAATAGTTGTGCAGTAATGGCATATAAACCATTTTAAATTAAAATAGGTGTATCAACCATTTTAAATTAAAATAGGTACATCAATATTTTGTCACCCATATATGAATTGTAATGTCGGACGTCTTTGAAGACTGGGTATTCTTAAAAAAGATTTTATTTAAATGGTTTGTACGCCATTACTGCACCCAATAGTTGTACAGTAATGGCATATAAACCACTTTAAATTAAAATAGGTGTATCAACCATTTTAAATTAAAATAGGTACATCAATATTTTGACACCCATACATGAATTGTAATGTCGGACCTCCTCGAAGACTGGGTATTCTTAAAAAAGATTTTTTAAATGGTTTGTATGTCATTACTGCACCCAATTACCTGTCATTAGTGTTTGAAAAGAATTATTTCTTAGAATCATGCAGAAATACAAAAAAACCTTTATTAATTCTTAAAATTGTATAGAATCTCTTTTCAATACTTTTCATATAAATACAAGTTGTTGAATGTAATGCTCTCATTAGGCGAAACACGTCTCGGTAAATTAAAAACGTAGAACTTAAAAAAACAAACCCATAAAAACCAAGTTTTTATTTTACTCCCTTTCTTTGTAAATTTAGTTTACCATCATGTAATTAAATAATTGATTGACTGAAAATGAAACATGTCTAGACAAATATCTATGTAAAAAATCTCTAAAAAAGCGTGTTGTCATCTGTGAACCAATTGTCATAAATTTTCGAAATTCGTAGTGAAGTACCTATTATACCTACTGACGGAGTAATTCAAATTTTAAATATTCCGTGACGTTATCATGCCGCCGTCGGTAGTAATCAAACTTACGTAATGATTCCAATTTGAAAAAAGCATTAAAATTTCTAAAAATCCAAAATTATACTATAATTATTATATTTTTTTAACGAAAATTTGATAGACCGTTTTTATCTTCGCCACGAGTCTGCTTGCAAAGTTTCAGCTCGATTGGATCACGGGAAAAGGGTTAAAAATCGATCCAAAGTTTTTTCGTCAGACAAGCAAGCAATCAGACGCCACGAGTTAAAAGAAAGGGAGTAAAAACAAGTGGTTTTTTTCCATGTGTGCCAATATTCTCGTCACAATGATACAAATATTGGCATTTGACAGATCTCTTGACGTTTCTCTATTTATGAGTATGAAAATGGGGTAAAAATGGTCAAATAGCAATGTTGTTATTTTCAGAATGCGGCCGATTTTAGCATACGACCCGTTTCCTAGCATTTGCATGCGGTAGTGGCGTCATATGCAAAATGCGCGGAGAACGCTCGCAGAGTCGCCTCAGGAGTCGTGTTTGTCGCCGTGATCATCGACATCGGCCGTTTTCCATTCACTGCTGGATGAAAGCCTCCAAAACAGGCGAAACAACAAATAACACCAAATCTGCACCTTCCGCCCCGACATTATCCCGATTGTAATAATATCGTTGCCTGTCTGTCCGTCCGCCCGTGTATATTCGTATAACGTCCGTAACTTTTTATGGGAATATTTTTTGAAAAAATTCTATTTTGAAAAAAAAAAATTTTGGTCGGAAAAAAAATCGAATTTTTTTACGTTTTTTTTAATAAAATAAAACCGAACTTGTTCCTTAGGAACCGACATGTAAAAGTACCGTCATTTTTGACGGGTGTATATTTAATATTTTTTTGTTTTACTTAGATTAATGCATATTTATACTTTATACCTAAAAACTGATATAACATAACTATTTCTATACTCCTCTATACACGAGTCTCCGACTCTCGTACATATAGAGGAATATGTTTCTTTATTTTAAATGTTTTACTTATTTAAATGTTTCTTTATTTTAAATGTACCAATTTATTTAAAAATATTTAACTATAACTGGTGGCGGACATTTTATACGAACCGTATGTTTTTCCGCGAGACGATTCTCGACGTTCCGTTGAATTCTTATTCAACGTCATCAGGAAGACGACCTGTACCCTCGGAGGTAAAGGGCGGACTGATTAATGCTTTCGAGGGCGTAAATTATATGCACTTTGTTGTGGAGTGTTCACTTTTTCTACTATAGAGTTCGCCAATGTGCAATATGTACTAGTTACGTCGGCGGACTTTTCTGCGACGTCTCTCAAAGGTTGAATCAGTGTCGTTAGAACAGGGCGCCACATACTTGATAGTTTGTAGCTGTCATCTCTATTGAAAATGGGATGTTTGTATATTTCAATGGACTCCCTCACTAATCTGGGTATAATTAGACATATAGTTAAATATGTCTAACGACCCTAAAAACAACCTTAACTCTTTAATATGTAAAAATATCAAATAAATAAATAGAGAAAAAACATTAAGGAATTTTGCGACCGGCGGGTCTATCCACATTGGTTTGCGCTATCGTAACAATCATGCTGATGACAATTGAAATTTTCTAGCACAATCATTCTAAAATATGAATTTTTGTGAAAAAATCCCTTTTGCAAGTAAACTGTCCGGTGATAACGCGGCCCAGCGGCCGTGGTACATTGGTGTGCGGCAAGCGGCATCCTTGAATTTTTAGCAGTATAGAAAGTTATTAAAGTCGTAAACAGTTTGTTGATGGCACGACGGCCGATACGCTTTTTGTTATTTTCGAGATGCAAAAATGTTTATAATTTTAAATTTGGGAAAAATATTAATTAAAACTTAAATATTATAAATAATCAAATTAATTTTGTAAATAGCCCCAAGACCACTATAATAACAGGGTGCGACAGAACTAGTCCACAATACTTTACAGGTAGGCTCCTGCCTCGATTATGAGTCGAAAAATTTCAAGCAACCATTCGTTTCAATACAAGTTAAATAAAATGGTAAAAACCCTGCAGCAATTCCAATTGGATTTTATCCCAATTGGAATTGGAAGGTTTTTAACATTTTATTAGACTTTTATTAAAATGGATGAATTTTTCATATTCAATATATTTTACTGAGATGATAGTGCAACGTTTTATAAAAAAAATCCGGAAATATTTTTTAAAAAATGCAAACTTTGGTGTCACATATCTTCATAACAATTGATATTAGGTCATAATTGCTTGAACATTTTCGACTCATAATTAAAGCATTGTGGACTGGCTCTGTTACGCCTTGTAAAAACATGAACTAACATAAATTTTCTGGTCTGTCTTATTACGCCGTGTTTTTACGACCTTTCTGGCCGACGTTTCGGATCCCGTTGCTGGGTCCATCATCAGTGCTTATGTGTTGTTGTGAGTGTTGGTGTCGAAATAAGGGTGAGAACATTGTCAGTGTTGTCAATACTTAATATAGCACTGACAACGTTCTTACCCTGCTTTCGACACGGTATTGCAAGCCAAGGTATTTCTCTTCTACGTGAGTTCTATAACTCGTGATTAGGAGAGGAGTATTATTATATATTAAATATATTAAATAGTAAGTACATACTATGTACCTATATATAAGAAGAAAAAAAGCAACTAATATACTTCCACTGTGCCCCAATCCCCCTCGCCTAAAGAAGGGGTTTAGTTCATATCTGTGTAATTTAATGCTCTGTGACGACGATACATTAATCAATTAATGTATATTATAGATGTCTCACAGAGACGAAACTGTGTATTTTTATTATGGGAAAGTAGGTATAGAAGTCTTTTAGGTGTACACAGGACTTACGACCTATCGTACGGCTGGCTTATGTGATAGGTCGCCAGCCGTACGAAGGTCGTAAGTATGTACACCCAAAAGACTTGTATACCTACTTTCCCATAATAAAAAAATACAGTTTCGTCTCTGTGAGACATCTACAATATACATTAATTGATTAATGATGTATCTGTGACAAAAATCCAGCACGGTTCTGAAAGATTTGAACAAACTCAAAATATTCTGAACGGTATATCAATTTTGATGTGTATGCAAACATTTTTTCTCTCGTTGTAGAGAAAATTGAGCGTCAGGCCGTCAAGAGTAAGTCCCGTCTGCATCATTGTTATTTTATTTCAAAGAATACCAGCTCAATATGTTCTTCTTCTACCCTTATCCTATTGGGTCAGGGTCCTTATCCTAAGATCTTATCTTGGGTCTCGCTCTCCGCGTCAGCCCAATTTAGTTGCAACCTCGCTCTGCAGCAGTCCTCCAACTGTTTCCGCCAGCTCCTCCTAGGACGGCCCCTTGGTCTTCTGCCTTCTGGTCTTGCCTGGAATACCCGCTTTGCCAGTCTACCTTCCGGCATCCGCAAGATGTGTCCCAGCCACCGTAGCTGTGATTTCTCGATAAACGTCATCAAGGGCTCGGCTCAATATCATTAATAAGTATTAAATAGTTTTAAAAATAAGATTTTTGGGGTTATGTTGTAACCCCGTTGCGGAACGGGAGGGTTAATAAAAATATTGAAAAATACTGGCCTAGATTGTATGGTGCGGTAGCTTCATTAATTATTACATGTGTTTCAAAAATAAACAATTTCGGGTCGTCTGTCTCTGGAGAATTGAATACGAGAGAGGTCATGTTTTTCGGACTTTAGGTGTAACCGAAAAAAGACTGCGTAGCAGTTTTAGTTTTCTACAAGTATTTTCAGCATTCATCTATACCTATAAAACTCAATGTCTGTCTGTCTGTCTGTCTGTTCCCTATACAAATCCACACCGTTTGTCTGATTAGATTCAAATTTTGCATACTTATGCTTTGGAACACGGAGGGTAACATAGGCAACATTTCCCCCCTATTCTCATACCACTCCCTCTCCCCCTGACATATTTTCTATGCAAATCTGTACCGTTTGACCGATCGGACTCAAAATTTGGAAACGTATTCTTAAAGACTCGGCGGGTAATATATGCGACATTTCCCCCTATTCTTTTAACCCTTCCCCTACCCTGATATATGTTCTAGATAAATCTGTACCGTTCGGCTGATCGGATCTCAAAATTCGGAAATTTATTCGTTTCCCCCTATTCTTTTAACCCTTCCCCTCCGCTTTTATATTTTCGATGCAAATCTATACCATTCGAATCGAACCTTTGTTTACTCTCACAAATTTATTTTAAACTTAATCTTTAACCCGTGCAACGCCGGGTAAGGACAGCTAGTATTTATATATTCACCAGATAGAGTGAACTTAATTATAATAATAATAATATTAAATTATTTGTATAGCGCCATTTTTGTGAATATTTCACCTCAAGGGCGCTTTACACACAAAAAACTCTTACATACTTAAATCATAGAATAACAAAATGAAAAATAAAATGAAAACGAAAAGAGAAAGAAAAACAGATCAAAACATAAAATAGTAAAAGAAAACAACGAATATTAAAAAGGTTCTGGGAAAGATTTTGTAAACAAGTGCGTTTTAAGTCTTTTCCTAAATAAAGTCTCTGAATCCGTGTTTCTTATCAGGGAGGGCAAAGAGTTCCACGCTTTGGGGCCCCCCACCGCAAATGCCCGTTCGCTGAACCTAGTTTTCTGGAACTGATTTGCCGGTTCCACAACATTCCCACCGCCGAATTAGACGCTGACCTAAGAGTTTGACGTCTCCCATTCATGTTGTCTGGAATACAGAGCTCCTGAAGATACAGAGGCGTCGTGTTATGAGATGCCTTGTACATCATCCAACACAGTTTGAACACTACTTTATCAGGAAAACGAAGCCAGTGCAATTCTCGCAGAAGGGATGTTATGTGCGATAATTTTGACGTTCCATATATGATCCGTGCTGCAGCGTTTAGAACAGATTGTAGTCTATCGAGCTGAAACATCGGTAGGCCAGCGTAGATACCATTGCAGTAGTCCACACGTGATACAACAAATGCATTAATGTCTGATGTCTGCGAATATTAGGTCCTTACATATGAAATTGGCGTTTAGTATGGGAGGAACATAAAGCCGATTTTTTTTATTATAATATATTTATTTAATCAAAGTATATACCATTGCTATCTATGCACTTTTGCCATCTCATAGGTAGTTCATCGATCCCTTTACTAAAAAAACCTTTCGGACGGGAATCAATAAAATCTTTGAAGGCGGTTTGGACTGCCCCATCGGAGTTGAATTTTTTCCTTTGCAAGAAGTTATCCAAATTTCGAAAAAAATGGTAATCTGTTGGGGCAAGGTCCGGAGAGTACGGTGGATGTCTTAGACATTCCAATTGAAGCTCCTCTAATTTGGTAGCCGTCTGTTGTGCAGTGTGTGGTCTAGCGTTATCATGAAGCAGCAGTGGCCTAGAGCGATTAACCACCTCGGTTGTTTAGCAGCTAGCTTTTCCATCATGGTTTACAGTTGCTGACAATAGACATCTGCCGTAATCGTCTGGCCAGATGTAAGAAAGCTGTAGTGAACGACACCAGCACTAGTCCACCAAACGCTCACAAGTAACTTTTTTGGAGTAAATTTTCGCTTGGGGCATGGTTTGGCTGGTTCGGCAGGGTTCAGCCATTGCGATGAGCGCTTCCGATTATCGTACAGGATCCACTTTTCATCACAGGTAATGATTCGATTTAAAATCCCTTCATTATTGTGCCGGTTGAGTAATGCAACGCAGCAGTCAACGCGCGTTTGTTGATTTGCTTCACTCAATTCGTGAGGTACCCACCTTTCAAGCTTTTTCACCTTACCAATTTGCTTCAAGTGGATTAAAACAGTTTTATCACTAACACCGCAGCCTGCAGCTAACTCGGATGTGGTTTGCGATGGATCCGCTTCCACAATAGCCTTCAATTCTTCATTATCAACTTTGGTCTCCGGCCGTCCACGGGGCTTGTTCTGCAGGTCGAAATTTCCAGAACGAAAACGTTGGAACCAAAAACGCACTGTGTTTTCTTTTGCGGCACCGTCGCCATACACATCATTAATCCTTCGAGCCGTTTCTGCAGCACTGGTGCCACGGTGGAACTCTTACTCGTAAATAACGCGATATTTCAAGTTTTTCATTTTGTAAACTGAGTGACGCAAAGAAAAAAACAATTGAGGAAAAAACAAATGAATTATAATTTTCAAGACACAAATACATGAGTAAATAGCTGTATAAATTTGGATTTGGAATTCCTAACCAAAGAGAAGATATTTGAGATCAAATTTGCCAGTACGGCAGAACGCCAATTTCATATGTAAGGACCTAATATTTTTAATCTGTCTAAATTGATAAAAACATGCACTGACAGTTTTGCTGATATGTATATTCATGGAGAGATCTGAATCGATGTGTACACCCAACAACCTGACTGCAGATTTTGCATTCACAGATATAGATTCCTGGATTGGGTGTGGTCTTCTAGGTGTTGCCTCCCAATGAGTGTCAGCAAATCGAAAGTGACGGTATTCGAGAGAGACGAAAGATTGACTGAGTGTGATGTAATTGCAAACAACGACAAGTGAACGAGTTTGTGTATTTGGGAAGTACGTTTAGAAGAGACGGCAAGGCTGAGAATGATATCGAAAGTAGAGTGACTGCGGGAAACAAATTTAATGGTGCTCTAAATGCAATTGTGGCCGATAAGAGTCTGTCAAAGGAAGCAACGAAAGAACTTTCTAGAATCGCTGTCGAATTTCCGATCGCTTGGCATCACTGCCGCTACCGCTCGCTTGGCCGGACTGACCGCCGCCCGCGGCTGCCTGTTATCACCTGTCAACCGCATTCGGAAAACAACACACCTTACTTAAATCGTTTGAAACGCTGGGTGCATCAGGCAAGTTGTCTTCTGAAACAATTTTCAGCAAGGTTTTGCTTCTACAAACCCACTACAGGTCTTTTCATATAAGCTTGCAATTGAATTAGTGTGGGTACAGTGACCTTGACCTATCAGTTATTATTTAGCTGTCCCAAGGTACGGTTACCTGTCATTTTAGCGAAATTATTTTTCGATCAAAAAGTAAAGACGCGTTCTCGCGCACTAGTACATCGCTAAACTTGCGTGTAATTATTCTATTCGGATTCTTACAAACTTACTTACTTAGTTATCATCACGCCGTTTCCCCGTGGGGATAAGCAGAGAGGATAGAGCGCCACACTTTTCGTCTCACGTCTTTCACGGTCGCCCTCTCTTTCTGGCACCGTCAACACTTGCGTTATATAAATTTCTTACCATTCTTTCCTGTTTCATTCGCTCAATGGAGATGAGATCCCTCAGACTTGAGGGATCTCATTCTGCATTCAGTCTACTTTCATTCCTCTTCTACCAGCTCCAGGCTTCACTTCCATACATCAGTGTTGGTACCAGAATTTTATTATTAACACCTATCACAAAAAAAAAAGATCTTATACATAACTAGAAACAAGGTGTACAATAATTAAATAAGTATATATAAACCCACATGCATGAACATACACACACATGTATATCATCAAACATAATAATTTCGTTATCTGTCCGTCCGTCTGTCTGTCTGTCTCCGTAACTTCGTGTAACGTCCGTTATTTCGTTGGAATTCACGGCTAAAAAAACAAATTAAACGGCCGGAGATGGGGCTTGAACCCCGGGCCGGCAAACCCGAAGGCGGTGACGATAGCGATGTTGCCAACCCTGAGCCCGCATTGCCCGTCAAAAATACAGTACATATAGGACTTAACAAAGACGCGAACCATTTCATGCTCCCCTCCAATCGCCGGCAGGGGAAGTATAAAAAAATGTTCAAATATTTTGTTAAAAGTCGTTGTTACTATTTCATGGGTGTCGGCTAGAAATAAGTGAAAACGTATTCTTTAAGAACTGGCATGTAAAATTGTTTTATTGCTTATTATTGTGATAATTAATATTATGCACTTATTGTTTTTCATATTATTGCTTTTCATACTTTGTTTCTCACTTTCTCTTGGTTTATTGATAGCTTTTGATAGATAGATAGAATGTGATGTTCGGGAAAGTGTTGATTTAAAAGCTGTCTTTCTTAATTTGTTGTTCACTTTTTTGTTTTATTGCTTAATATTGTTGCTTTTCTTTTTTTTCTGTTTTCTGTTTATCACTTTTTTAGTTTATTTCTCCTTTTTATCTCATACTGTTGGTTAGATTAGCGTTTAAGATTTGAAATCATATTGGTATGAGTCGTTCTTAATTGAGCTCCAGTTGAATAATTCAAGATTACGTTGTTTTGTTGATTTATTGTAACTGAGAACTTGTGAATACTCTGTATAAATAAATTAATTAATAAAATGAATAACTAGCTGTAACCCGTAATTTTGACGGGTTACAGCTAGGGAATGCAATCCCGATCCCGCGAGATCTCGAGGCATTTTACGAGATCAATCCCGAACCGAAAAATCGGACGAGATTATCGGGATTGATCAGCATTTTTTATGTTTTGTGTGTTTAATTGTATATGTCTGTAGAGCTTTTAGTAAGTACTTAAAACTAATGTTCATGTCACATTCAAATAATGAATAATACTTGCTGTATTTCATCAACCTAACATAGTAATAAAAACTACTACTAGCTAGTAGTTTTTACTCTACTACGTTGACTGATTGGTGCTTGGAAAAACGCCTACAAAAACTTTAAAGCAATGATTAATAATGAACATTTTATAAAAATTGCTGATATAAAAATGCAAGGCATTGTAGTTTATTGCTATTCAGCTCTATAAACAAAAAAAAACAAAATTGTTCGGGCTCCCGATCCGTAGGGATCCCGCGGGATTGGAAATTCTAATCTAGGGGGATCCCGAAATGGCAATCCCGACTCGGGATCGCATTCTCTAGTTACAGCTAAATAGTATATTTATAATGTCCCAAATCGCCTGAAAAAATGACCCATCTCAGGTCTCCTGAGACCGCCAGAAATTGTTTATTTTGAGACATCTATGTAATAATTAACTACGCTCTGTACCTGTCTACCGCACTTCTAGGTCAGAGTTTTTAAGATATTTTTATTAATGAGCCTCGCTTTTGATACAATATTAATTAAACACGACACTCGCATAAACAAAGCGCGACGCCCAAACTTTGTCAATCGTTCATAAAGTTTTCTCTTCGTTCAGCGAACTCTGGCGTAACAGTTTGCGTCAATTCGGCGGTAGAGTAAATAGAAAAACATGGTTAAACCACCACAGTATGCTTATATTTTTATTACTTATTCATTAATTAACGTCCTATAGGGCTTTTACAACAGATAGGTAAAGGGTACATTAACAGAATATATAGTTTAAAGAAAATAATAATAACATGTGAACATAATAATGACATAAAGTGGAAAGAAAATACTTAAAATACAGTTACAAATATATAAAGATAAATATAATATAAAGTAAAAAGCAAGTTTATAAAAAGCAGAAGCATAAGAAAAACATAATATAATAGAAATTCAAAAATAAAAAAAAGTAATAATGTAGAGTGAAAAGATATAGCACAAGCTTTGAAAATCGTAATATAATTAAAAAAGTATACATACATATACAAATCAATTATTTAAGTCCAATTCGACAAAAACTAGTAATCTTTCAATACACCTTTTAATATATGCGTGAATAATATACAGTTGTTGGCAAAGACGTCCAGTTGCTCGTACCTGTTTGCTAGTCTAGGAAGCCTTTGCAGTGGTGAATTAAAGAAATAGTAGCTGCAGTCTTCACGGCAAAACCGGCATGACTTTTAGTTATGCGAAACGGAACACGCAAGCAGATACGTTCTAGTAGTTGAGGACAGTCGATATTACAATTTGTTAGTTTGTGTAAAAAGAGTATATACCCAAGATTCTCACATTTTACCTTGCTCATGGTTAGCAAATCTATAACATGATCTCATTTTTCTCGTAAGAGAGCTTCCATAAACTACGTGGTTCCATTTTGAACTGTTTTGAAGACCCCTCCCTTTTTCAATCAATAATCCCAATTATAATTATTTCTTTATCTGTCTGTTTGTCTGTAACTTATATATAGTAATTTTTTACCTTCCTTAAAAAAAGATTTTTTACGTAATTTTTTTTTTTTAATTTTTTTACGCAATTTTTTTTCTTTATAGTATTTTTTCAAATTATTTTTTTTACAATGTATGAAAATATAGAGTAAATTTAAGATAGTAAAACGAAAAAAGATTTTTTATCCGACTGCGCGACGCGAAGAAGAAAAACTTTAAATAAAAACTGAAAAGGAAATTTTAATTTTTATTATAATCCCTTTTCTCATTTGTATTATTTCCAATTTGATATTCTATCAACATATTCCTCTTAAGTTCATGTGAAAAATCTATTCCATTTATATTATTATCCTTAAAACTTATAGAATATTGAAAACGTAATAATTGGTATAGGGGGGCATGGCGTCGGCGAAACCGTCTGATCGAACCCATTGCTCTAGTCCAACTAGTTGAAACAGGTTTCGCGCCTTCTCTACGCGTCGGGCTCCTTTCTCATTTGTACGGTTTCCAATTTGAAAAACTGTTCAAATTTCGAAAAATTCAAAATTACGCTATAATTAAATTTTTTGAAACAAAAATTTGTTAGATCATTTTTATCGTCGCCACGAGTTTGCCTGCAAAGTTTCAGCTCCATTGGATCATGGGAAAAGGGTTGAAAAACAATCCAAAGTTTTTTCGGCAGACTAGCAGACGCTACGAGTTAAAAAAAGGGAGTAAAAAGAAGTCCGGTAGTATGGAATTATATTAATTAGTATTGAATAACTACACCATTTTTAACTAAACCAAAACTTAAATACAATATAAAGCGAAAAGAAAGCTTCCTTAATACCAATGTTTTTCAACTACTTAGAAAACGCGACCCTTTTACAAGTAAAAAAATTCTGATTTCTTTCTGGTGACCCCCCCAGGTCTATAATAAAACTGGCCAACGATTTTGAAAACAACTATGTGAATGATTTAAAAAACGTTAAAAAAATTAAGTTATTTTCCAGAATTTGATTCTGAAGCTGCCAACGGGCAAATCACTCTGACAAACAATTGGAGCGTAGGTATGCTGCTGTGGCGAGCCAGACCTGCCTGGACTTCTAGCCCCTCGAGCGTCCCAAACGGACCAATCGCGCTCGAGGGATTACTGCCCAACGAGAAGCCATTCTCTCTCCGTCACGACACCACGCTTCAACTCGCGCTCCATACATTGTTGTAACCCAATTCTCCTAACATGTAAAGTTTGTGACATCAATAAAACATTGAGTTTATAGGAGTACATATTTCTATTCACCTGTATCGCATCCCGCTCCGCCTCACATACACATTCACGCACATTCGCACGCCTTCAGCGTTTCACTCTACCTGCATCAGACTGATTGTGCATTTTGGCAGAGGTGCACAGTCACACTGATTCCTTCGCGAATACATGCACATAATATTCAATCATACCGCCACACTGGTGACACAGATTTGATATATAATACTACACAACACATCTGCCAAACTGCTAATTTCTTACTGAGTGCGCTCTTCGTGGAACTAATGGAGACATTCAGGGCACTGCATCCAACCTTTCTCCATAAAAATTCATCCTTTTGCATACAGCCATTATTGGCTCCAATGCAATATCTTATGCGTGGAAAAACCAAAATGGGGGGTAGACTGCTACCAATCGCATTTACGTAATCGTAAAAAATATCGGCTGTTTTAATGATTATGGATTTTTCTTGGTCTTCATTAAATACCTACCTTATACAGCGGTAACCCATAGTATAGGAGCAGACAATTCTTCGATTTCTTGCTTTTTTCTTTAAATAACTACTCAACGATACTCAGCTTAGGTCAGAATTTGTTGCAGAGAATCTTAAAGAATTTCCATTATTCACAAATTATTTTCGTGCTTTTTCGAACTGTTTTTTTCTCTTCTTATAGGTACTGATACACATGCTTATTAGTGGCACGTGAGCATGCGCAGTATTAACCTTCTTTAGCCCTTGCTTATTAGTGGCATGTGTGTACGCACTTGCTAGTAGTGAGCATCAACCGCCGGTTGATTTATGAGCATGCTAATATCATTCACCATGGATGGGGTATCTTTTGAGCATGTGTGAACAGGCTTGCTTATGAGCATGCTAATGTTATTCGCGGCTAGTATCGATTATCAATGCGATGTCTATGGAATACTCGGTCACCGCTATGTAAAAATAATGTAGCAAGAAATAATGTTCATTTTCAACTTTATTAATGAATGAATGATTCAAATCTTACAATAAAAATTATAAAAACTAAAATCAAAAATGTGCGGATGGAAACTCGGGAACTGTTTTGATTTATTGGTTCACTTGAATTTTCTATTTCAGTTTGCAGTTTCCATTTTGAACAAGAACGTCTCTATTCTATGACAAGAGCATGCCAATAATAATAATGCATGTTTGATTAAACCCAGGAACTGTTTTTATTTATTGGTTCACTTGAATTTTCTATTTCAGTTTGCAGTTTCCATTTTGAACAAGAACGTCTCTATTTTATGACAAGAGCATGCCAATAATAATAATGCATGTTTGATTAAACCCAGGAACTGTTTTTATTTATTGGTTCACTTGAATTTTCTATTTCAGTTTGCAGTTTCCATTTTGAACAAGAACGTCTCTATTTTATGACAAGAGCATGCCAATAATAATAATGCATGTTTGATTAAACCCAGGAACTGTTTTTATTTATTGGTTCACTTGAATTTTCTATTTCAGTTTGCAGTTTCCATTTTGAACAAGAACGTCTCTATTTTATGACAAGAGCATGCCAATAATAATAATGCATGTTTGATTAAACCCAGGAACTGTTTTTATTTATTGGTTCACTTGAATTTTCTTTCAGTTTGCAAAATTTCAATTTTGAAATAGGGTTCCTCTCTACTCTGCGATAAGAACATGCCACTAATAAGCATGTGTGTTCGATTGCTTAAAAGAAGCATGCGTGTTTGATTGTTTTGAGCATGCTCATTTATGAGCAACATTCATGAAGTTTTTTTGTTCTCACTGAAGACATCCAGAAATTAATGAAATGAATACCCACATTGTACACCGAAACTGATAATTGAACATTTTCTAAGACATATTATAAATGTCTCATAGAGATGAAATTATATTTTTTATGGAAAAGTAGATATGGAAGTCTTTGGGTGTTCATAGGGCTAACTCCCTAACATACAGCTGGCTTAAATGAACACTTTACACAATGTAATGTTCACCATTTCCACATTGAACAAATGTTTGGAAGTTGTATAATATATTTAAGTTTTACAACGCGTTTCATATGTATGTTGCAATTATCCTTAGCGCGACCGGCATCCAAAGCTTTTACATAACCACAGATGTCACTAATGAGATATCTATTATGATTGAAATTTTTTAAAGCAATATCCTTTATATGTGTAACGAGATTCTTCCGAATTATTAGTATTGTACTAGAATACGTCTGAAATATCATTTTAATTTTTTAAACTCCTTTTTAGACCAGACTTTCACCCGTCTGTTTACCGAATGAAATATATTTTTAGCAATCATAATACATTAACAAACATATTGCGAACAGATTGCCTGGTGAAATTAAGTCAAGCCTACCTTTAATTAAAATTAATATGATACATTTTTTTTTCAATTTTTCACTTATCTATTAACCAAACGAAATCAATATTGATTGAGAATAGGAAGTATAAGGAAGAGGAAAATGTTGGGTTGCCAATCTTTTTTAGGTCCATACTATAGGTTGCCAGGTAAAAATAGTTAGAAAAATATTAGATTATACACTCATGTTCTAAAATGTAGGTAGTTTTATTACAAACACAATGGTATTAGGTTCCCTAAGTAAAATCGGTCAAGACTTGGGGTTGCCGCAATTTAAAACAGCGCTCGACTGAGAAGTATTGCACGTATTATTCAGTGCATCAGAGGTGGACGCAGCGTAGCAGCCGTTCGTGACGCATCACCGACTAAGGTCCGATTGTTTCATGTTTGATTAAAGTAAAAGTTCGTTTAAAGCATAGATTTTTACGGAAACGGATCGTTTGATTGGTGGAGAACGCAATCACATTAATTTTAATTAAAGGTAGGCTTGACTTAATTTCACCAGGCCACCCATTCGCAATATGTTAAGGTTTAATGATTGCTAAAAAATATATTTCATTCGGTAAACAGATGGGTGAAGGTCGACCTTAGTTGGGATCTTAGACT
This sequence comes from Agrypnia vestita, assembly GCA_016648135.1. NCBI lineage: Eukaryota > Metazoa > Arthropoda > Insecta > Trichoptera > Phryganeidae > Agrypnia > Agrypnia vestita. The sequence continues at coordinate 28,623 of JADDOH010005245.1, read as the reverse complement.
AAATGAAACACTTTCAACCATCCCCGCTCAGTTTCAATTGTCCCCGTGCCACATTTAAGTATAAACACGTTAATAATGCATACTGTAATCTCTTACAATAGCAACAATTTGAATTGTTCAACTAAAGAAAACCTATAAAAAGGCTAAATAAATGTGGCCGAAGCCCAACACTTGCTCCATCAAACTTTGAATGCCAACAAAAAATGTTAGTAAGGCTACAACAAATATTGTATTGTTAGTCGTACTTGTATACACTCAACAATGCTCGTCAGACGACTAGCGAATGGAAAAGGGGTCGTGAGACTGTCTGGCGTGTCTCTTCCAGCATTCGTATGCAGAAAGGACGTAGGATTCTAATTATTATGGCTGCTGTTTCAACTATCCCCGGTCTACTCTACTAAAAATCCGTTGGAAGAACTTTGCTTCTGTCTTCTCAAGATGTTTCGAAAATGTGACATTGTATGGTTATTCCAGTTTCATTTGTTTAAGAACAGCCAAATGAGAACTAGGACATACAGCGCGCACCAATTGATACACACAATCATATTTCACACAAAGGTCTTAACCCTTTTAGTGCCATAAATATTTTGTCAAAATATGCTAAAAATGCCAGTAAAAAAGTGCATTTTCCTAGATAATTTATATAAACACCAAAACACTTACCATTTCTGTTACAATATACTAATTTTCATAATTTTTTCAACATTCTCTTCAGAAGGTTTCAAACTATGATAATAAAAACACAGAAATTGAATATGTAGTACATATTTATTGACAATAAAATTATAGAAAATATACATATATCACTCCCGCTATCGCTCTCATAATCACTAACTCAGTTTTCAAATTGTTCTGTCATTTCAACATCCATATCGGAACTTTCACTCGTGTTCGACATTTTGAAATCAAATTTAGGATTATAGAAATAAATAATAATAACGGTGTTCATAGAAAAAAGTGTGATTGAAGAAAGTTAGAAAGCACTGATGCACGCCAAAAGTGAACTGTCGAAACGAGCGCTATGGCGATGCTGGCATTTTTCGCACACCTACCTATGAGTGTAGAAAAAAGTTAGAATGCAATTTAATGAATAACAATATGAACGCAGGAACACAACTGTCACGGACGCGCGCCAAAAGTGAGCTGTCGAAACGAGGCTGGCATTTTTCACACACCTACCTACGAGCGCCACGGCGCTTTTCGGCACTATGAGGGTTAAACCAAACAAAAATTTTCAAATCCAAACAGGACATGAATATATCATGTTGGACTTATACTAAAACGGATGTTTACCGAAATACCATTGTATTTCATTTTACACGTTAACATGTGAGTAAAGTTTTTTGACACTTTTCCGTTGCTCATTCTTCTGACATTAGTATCTAGTATGAAATAGTAAGGAATGCCAAGTAGACTGGACCACAAAGGCTACGATGTCAAGAGACAGATGGTGCTTTATTGTAACTAAGGTCATTGACTTCCGAATCCCATGAAATGGCTAAAGAAGATAAAATATTACTAGGGGGGCGAGTGACGATACTGCCTCATTACTGACAATCGTGGTCTCGAAGTTGTGGTCTGCTAGACAATTTCCCTCTACCTCACTCCACAGAATGCAGTTAGGATAACTGTTGCAATAGGATAGTCAGTATCTTTGGGTTATCGAGTAGAAGATCTTTCAGTCTTTACCAGGTTATTGGGAAATACAAGAGGTTTACGTATCAAAAATAAAAATACTCAAATATACACAAGTTTATTTTTTTTTATTGTGTAAACATAAAAAAAACAGTTGATATTTTCACATGAAAAATTAAAATGGAATATACACACTGGAATAAAATCCTTTCGGCCCCATCCGATAACATGTAACACGATAGTTTTGTTTTCCTCGGAGACGTAAAGACTCACATTTTATAAAAAATCTATTAAAATCATAATTTTGAAAGAGCACTATTAATACATAGCTACAGTAAACATTGATTTCAACAATTATGCAACAATCCATCAATAAACTCGATATATATTTTAATTCATTTATATCAAATTTGAATGTATAAAATTTAATAATGAAAAATATTATAAAGTACAGTCTTTTTGCCAATTGGAATGGTTCATCGAAAAAATTAAAACTAAGTTCGATAGCGCCGCATCCGCACTTTTGTAAGTAGATTGAAAAAAATACTCTACACCGAATCGGCGGAGACTCCTCCGTACTAGCGTGACAATGAAAACATTGTCCATTGCACCAGAAATAAAGGATGTGTAACAATACGCATATATATATAAAATTATCCACACCGGATGTTATTATCAAAAGAGATGACCTTAATAAAGTAAAACCCTGTTAGTTTGAATTTCAAGCGATCGAAAAAATTTAAAACTCGCGCAAATAATAATGAAAAGTAGACTTAAATAAAATCTGCAAATCAATATTTACGAATTATGTGATGTTTAAAAGCGTCCACTTATTGTGGGCAGACATTTATCGAATAATGAGGGCTTGAAAATTAATATTAATTACGAATCACCAGGATTTCACTGTAAATGATATATAAAAAGAAATAAACAAGAATTACATTTAACACCTAATAATTAAATGAATGACGCAGTTCATGATCAACAATCGGTACAAATCTAGACGAGATTGTGGCTTTGTGCATTTAGTGAGAGAAAGCCTTAAATCTTAGAGATGTCCTGAACGGCCTGCACGATGTGCCTGGCGGAGATGCCGAACATGTCGAGGAGCACGTCCGGGGGCCCGGAGCGGGGAACGCGATCCACGGCCAGGTGCTTCACCACCGTGTCTCGCTGCAGGGCCAAGGCGCTCATCACCGCCTCTCCCAATCCACCTGAAAGAGAAAATCAGCATTAGCGTCGCTAATACAATGATTAAGGTAAAAGACCTTTATGAATTGTAATCATTGACCAAACGAGCTCACCTGAATAGTAGTGGTCTTCGGCCACCACCACGCGACCACCGCAGGCCTTGGCGTTGTCCACCACGGCCTTGCAGTCTAGGGGCTTGACGGTGAAGGGATCCATCACGCGCACAGAGACCCCGGCGGCCTTGAGTTTGTCGTGGGCGGACACGGCTTCGTGCAGTGTCACACCGGCTCCGATGAGCAGTACTGAGTCGGCTGCGGACTGGCGGATCACCTTGGCTTGTCCAACCTGGTTAAAGAAAAATAAATTATTATTCTAGGAAATAGATATAACTGATAATTCTTTAAATTACTTTCATTAATTCCTTAATTTAACAATCCAATAAAAATGAATCGAGGACTTTGGAATGCTGAACTGAAAAAGAAATGACCTGGTTCCACCTGCGCTCACCTTTTTGAAGATTCCATTCCCGAAAAACATAAGTAACCACATAGCAAAAAGATAATTCCATCCGCATCTGCTAATGCAGGAGAGGAGATGAACGGGGGTTACCTTGAATGTCTCGTTGTTGGGATAGAGCATGGTGGTGTTGGGGCGGGAGGTCCGGATGTAGCAGATTCCCTTGGTGTTGGCGGCCAGCTCTACGGCACGTTCGCACGACACTCCATCACTGGGGAGAAGAGATGAAGATCAAAACACATTGCATAAGATGTGTATGTATTGGCGATTAACCCCTTGAGGCAGATTAACCTGTCGTGTGTAACCAGATCCAAAAGTAAAAACTACAAAGCCTCATAGCATCTTAAATTGGCTGGACATTCACTGCAAATACATATTTCGGCATTTTACGAAAAGGTGGGTTTTTATTATTCTTTTATATCAGAATACATGTGCTGGACTAGAATTTTTTTAAGACGATAACTTATATAGAACCTTTGTTCTCATATAAAAGTAATAAACCGAACATTGTATACAATTATTAAGAAAATATAAGCATTAATCGACAAGCCACGGCCAAAAATTCATTTTCAGTGATTCAAAACAAATAATTTTTTGAATTTGCAAGTAATTTTTACATATTTTGATGATTTTAAAATGTTTCTATTCATATAAAACAATATATTCAATTTATTCCTTGAGGCTTCAATCACTAATTAAAAGACAGTATTTTTAATAAAAACACGTTAATTATTATTTATAAAAAAAAATTCCAAAATATCAAAAGTGTCGTATTACGTCAGTCTGCTGGACGCTACAGCCAGAAGCGGACGCCTTTCTAATTTTGTAAATGAAAAATCACTATAAACGTATTTCTATGACTAAAATATGATGCAATATTGTATGATACAATGTACTTCCATATATTAAGGTGTTTAACTTGTTTTATGCAACTTTGTTGGTTATATCATTAATTTTAATCTTGTTCATGCGTCATTTCTTTCATTATGCAATGAGGTCCATAAGGATGTGGGGGAGTCTTACATGTAATTTTTTAATATTAACGTTACGAGATGCATTATAATTTAAAAAGGATTCCAGGAATATTAATATTTTTTTTAAATTCCATACAGAATATAATAATAATTCAACGAAATTTATTATTATATTATGACTTACAAAGCTTGTGCATTCAATATTATTGCTTTTTTGTTTTTGAATTTCTATTATATTATGTTTTCCTTACGCTTGTTACTTGCTTTTTACTTTATATTATATTTATCTTTATATATTTGTATCTGTATTTTCAATAAAAACACCTTAATTAATATTTAAAAATAAAAATCCACTTTATGTTATTATTTTTTTTTTCTTTAAACTAAATATTCTATTACTGTACACTTTACTTATATGTAAAAGCCCTGTTAATTAATAAATAAATCAATTTAAAAAAAGTTTTTTTGACGAAGTAAAAATAAGCACTTAAGACATTTTGCGGGTTTTTCCGTATATATTCCGTCAGTGCATTGACATTGAAAAATGAAAATAATTAAATATATAATAAAATAAATATATCTTCATCTCTTCTATCATAACATTCGCTCTAGCGATAAAAACTTAGCCGGCGGGGGATATATACCTGGGATAGAAGACGGTGGATGTGGGGATGCTTCTGAAGAGGGCGAGGTCCTCCAAACCCATTTGCGAGGGCCCGTCCTCTCCAATGGACACTCCGCAGTGGGAGCCCACGAGGTTGACGTTGGACTGGCTGATGGCGCCCATGCGGATCTAAAAATGTGAACATTTAAATTACTTTACAACACGACCCAGAGGGTAGAGGCGGTTATGCCACCGAGTATCCTATACAGGCTACCCCGACTATTGACTCAAGAGAGTTTTGAGACAAAAACATCAACAGGTCAGAACCCAGTACAGTTTCAGGGTAATGACAAAATGCACTGTTCAAAATTTGATATCTACCTGATCGAAAGCTCTGGAGAAGAAAGCAGCAAAGGTGGAGACGAATGCCACTGTCCTGTCTCTGCAGGCGGCCCCGATGGCTACGCCTACCAGATTCTGCTCGGCGATGAAGCACTCGATATGCCTGTGAGGAAATTTGGGAGAGTCAGTCTTCTGCAATTGTAGGATCGTTAAAACTATATCTGTTAAGAGGAAAATTGCGAGAATCGACCTTCTGGAATTGTAGGATCGCTAAAACTATATAGACGTTACCTGTCAGGGTAGGCGGCTTTCAATTTGTCACTGAAGGTGGAGTTCTTGGTGTCACCATCCAGAGCGATGACCCTGGAACACAATGTAGATTTATAAACCAAAGAATAAATCTGCGAACGGATGTAACTTGGTAAGGATAAAAATTTCAATGTAGATATTATCACGATCAATGGCGAAACAGAAAACCTCGTCAAGTAACTTTACTCCGCTGTCCTTTTCTAAATCCGGCAACATCCAATCACAGCAGCTTGACTCTTCAAACACTCCTTTAAGCGAGGGTTTTGCCAATGCATTCTTTGGCTGGTATTTTATTATACACAGAAATTAGTATGAGTCGTATATTTCCAGACACCGCTAACTCCATACCAAAGCAATTTACAGCTGGTCAAGTAATTTATACCTTATTGTGTGAGATGTTATTACCTACACTGTTAGTGTTTCTAGAAAGTTTGTTTATATTATAAACAAACTTTCTAGGTTTTATATTATGTACCTACTTAGTGAATAAAATTGTGTGTTTTCTTTATTATTTTATGCGAGTAAGAACTCGACAATTTATCGTTTAAATATTGAAAATTTTGAACGGAGAAATTTTTGGAACACTCCTTAAACTTGTAATTTTATATTTTGTTTTGCAAAAATAAATATCAAGAAGTGAAAAAAGTGAAGATTTCCAGAAAAGGGAAAGAAAGCTTTTTTAGTTATTTTTCGAATCAGTTGGTCAGAGAGCATTTTATTAGCATTATTCGAATCAGTAATACGTAGCTTCGCGCCGGTTTTTTAATATTTATTCTTTTTGGTCGCTATTTTTAAAGAATTTTCCCTTTGGTCGTTCAACTTATAATTTCATTTCGTGTGTTGTTATTCCTTATTTCAAATGATAAAAGAATCGGTGGGTTCCGGCCAGTATCGTATAGACATTGATCAGTGTCTTTTCTCGGGGCTGGATCAAATAGGTGGTATGGAGACTTGTCAAGAGACAAGCAGCGTACCTGGGGTTGGTATCGGCGATCTTCTTAAGGGCGATGCCGTAGGAGAGACGCGTGGCCACAGTCTCGCCCGCCTTGTAAGCCGGCGGCGAGGAGAGAGTGATGCCGGCCAAGGATACGTCAGGCACGGTCTTCAGGGGGAGCTGGGGATGAGCCTTCACCAGGGGGTTGGCCAGCTGCGCTTGCAGGTGCTTTAGAAATCAAACAATTGTTTTTTTATACACATACCTTTGTATGTCAAAGAAACAGATATACAGGGTTATTTGGAAAACCTTAATAACCTAACATTAATATTCCTGCCTTGATTATTAGTCGAAAATGTTCTAGCTATTATGACCTAATATCAATAGTTATGGAGATATGCAACATCAAAGTTGGCATTTTTTTTCAATATTTCTGACTTATTTTTTGTAAAACATTACAGTAACTTATATCGATTACGAAAAATTCATTTGTTTCAATGCAAGTTAAATAAAATGGTAAAATCCTTGAAAATTTTCCAATTGGAATTCAAAGGTTTTTATTATTTTATTTGACTTGTATTAAAGGGAATGAATTTTTCATATTCGATATAAGTTACTGAAATTATATTCCAACGTTTTACAAAACATAAGTCAGAAATATTGAGAAAAAATTAAAACATTGATGTCGCATATCTCCATAACTATTGATATTAGGTCATGATAGCTTGAACATTTTCGACTCATAATCATGATAGGAATATAGTCCTGCGAGGTTATTAATGTTTTCCAAATAACCCTGTATAAAGCATGCGATTTTGGGAGCCGCCAGACCAATCTACAACATCCTTAATTATCGTAACATTGAGCCAATTGCCAATCTCCAATTTCATGCATATTTACTTTCAAGCAATCATTGGAAAATCTATCAGAAAACTATTATTTCGAACACGAATCGCGACTATCATTCTAGACGGCCCTCTGCACAACGCAGCTGCGCCCATAAGTCGTGTTTTAATTTTTCTTAATGTTTTTTCTCTTTTCTTTGTAACCGCTAATTTTAAGATTTTAAAATAAATAAATAATAAATTTGGTGGCCCTGAAATAGGCCTTTGCACTATTGTTCTCGCTGCGACGAGAATTGATTACCCTAAAAATGTATTTTTATTATTGTTCTGGATCGGAAGTGCAAAGACAGTATTGTATTTTTCTACACTTCATTCGCTTCGGTCCAGTATCCAAACTACCGAGTTATTTTCAACCTTCACTATATCTTGCTCCTGGCGTCAAAACCAGCAAGATAAAATTGCCAATAATTAATAGCCTTCTTAATCTTACGTCTTTGTCCCGAGCGTGACAATTATATTAAGACTGTCACATTTCCAAGATACAAACATTTCAAGCCTATTGGATTATTTAAAAACAGGTTAATATAAACAATAATTGTTGTCGAATTCGTAGTCTATTGCCAGAGACACAGGTGTCGCTAGAATGGTTGGTAAGTTACTTATTATAATTTAAATACTTTTAAGGATAAGCCTGATTTTGATTGAATTTTTTTAATTGGTTATCTATACCTATAAAACTCGATATCTGTCTGTTTCTCTGTTCTCTATACAAATCTACACCGTTTGTCCGATTCGATTCAAATTTTACATACTTATGCTTTAGGACCTGGCGGGTAACACAGGCGACATTTCCCCCCTATTCTTTTACCCGTTCTCCTCCCCTGATATATTTTCAATGCAAATCTGAAGACCGATCGGATTCAAAATTTAGAAACTTATTCTCTAGGACTCGGCGGGTAACATAGGCGACATGTTTAATAAATTTGAAAACAGTAATAAAGACATAGGTACCGCACAGCGTAAAAGCTGTTTGAGAAGCCTATTGCCATCTGCTAATTCATAGGATTCCAGATGAGCACCATCCTATGGTAATTATATGACATGACACCTTTAATTCCTGAAAACAGTGGATACCTGCGCACAGTTTGATCCGGGAAGGGCAAAAACGAAGAACTAAAGAAGAAGTAGCTATGCAGGTATGGCGGGTATAGTTCAAACATGAAACGTACCTTGATCACTCTCGCGGACTCTCCGCCCAGTGCCTTGCCGTGCCAGTTCTCCAGATCTTCGATAGAGGGGAAGCCGCGACCCTTGTACGTCTTGCAGACCAGAGCCGTGGGCAGGCCTCGAGTGGCCTCCGCCTCGTCCAGCGCCTTCACGAGCTCGCCCACATCGTGACCGTCCACCGTCAGGGTGTGCAACCCGAAGGCTTCCATTCGGCGATGATACACGTCCATCTGGAGAAGAAAATAGTGTGAATCTTTATTCACTTCAAAAGCTGAAAACATTTCTTCTGATAATCCATATTATGATTCTGCCAATTATTTAGTATTGTTTTAACTAACCATTGCGCCATTTCTTTACAGGGAAAGGCAGAGAGGATAGGACTCCACACTTTTCTGTACTGGCACTCTATTTTGCGTCGTCCCCTTTCATATATTTTCCCTATATATGAAAAGTTCGGTTGTCAAAATAGAAATGCATGACGGAATATGCGTCACATAAATATTCTTACTATTTTCAAATTAAGCTAAATGCTTGTACTGTGAAAATAGGACTAACTTGCTGACCTGCTGGAACGGGGCTCGAACCGCCGACTACTGGGTCACAAATCAAAATGGCGTCGCCGCGCGTCAATATCATGGAGCGTGGTTTAATTCACACAAATAAAGGGACAAAACAAACATCGAATGTTTTAAACTGGAAAGATATCAAAGCCAAGAAGTTGAACGATGCAGGAAAGGAGTATTCTTCCAGAAAAAATATTATCAAGCCTGACATTGACCCGCCAGAACATGTTTGTGGAATAACGTTGTATACAAATTGGCAGTTCTGATTGATATGTGATTTCATATGTGACAATATTATTTTGTTGAACATTAACCGATTTTACTCAATTGATTTATCCATACTGATAATTGAAATGTTTTTGATAATAATGCTGGCATTGTAGTGCTCTTTACATCGTAACTTAATATAATACCGATACAAAAAGTTTAATTCTTTCTTTTTCGCAGGGTCGAGTTTGTGCCAAAAATGTTTGATTCGATTTTAATATCAAGATAAATATTCAATCAGCATTCAGGTTACTGAATTACAATGAACAAAATAATCACCCCGTCTTGTGTATTGAGAAATTTAATGTCTGACGCTTTATTCAGCGAGCAGACGGAGATAATAGTATGTACGAGTGACTTATCATTCTGTAAAAGTTCTTTACTGATGATCCCATCACAATCAGAGCTCGAACCTCCCACAAAGAATTAGAATCATGGACCTCCTAGAGCCTTCTACCACCTCTTAGTGGAAGACAGGAAAGATTGTCTACCGTTTGGAAAAAAATCATGCGGTCAGGGAGCCTGGAACTAACTTTAATGTATTCCAATCCACTGCCAATAAGGCTGCTAAGCTCAAGGACCTCAATGACATTTGTATGTTAAAATTTCATATACAACATTTTTCCACTATTTCACAATGTTTTCTTAAAATAGATTCAAATTTAATTGCCTTTTTTCTCTATTTTATATTTAAAATAGTTAAGAATTATATTTTAGTTATATTTAAAATATAAAATGTAATAAATTGTAACTGGTTTCATTTTTTCAATTTATCTCGGAATGAGAGTATTGTTGTATATATACAACGTTATTCCGGGCATGACGGCGGTGATATGAAAAAATAATTGCTCCTAGACATCTCCAAACCCCTAAAATACTAAAGTGAGAGGCAAAGTCAATTTTAAACTAACATCAAAAGCAGCAAAATCCATATTTAAAAGTTAAATATTTATTTATACACATATTTCTATATATGGAAAACTGAAGTGGCAATTGTTTTTAAAAACATATTTCCAATAAGATGTTGGTTTCATAGATTCCAGAGAAATTTCCTTCAATAGTGACAGGTTTTCTGTATTTATCTCAGAAACACCTCAGCAGAATATTACTGCCTTTAGTTATATAGATGTAATGTACAATTTTCAATTTATTTTTATTTGTTACCGACACTTCAGAACTTTTGTCAAATAAGTATATATAATTACCTGATGCTGCAGCGACGTGGGCTCCGACTGTCCCAAGCGATTGATGTCGAAGATGACCACCAAGTTGTCTAGTTTGTAGTGGGACGCAAAGTGGAGAGATTCCCAGACGCTGCCCTCGGCGGCCTCTCCGTCACCAATCACGCAGTACACCCTGACGAAGTGGTAAAAAGCAAAATCATCAGACATTGTGGAATTTGCATAATACTTTACATCCATTCTAAGCCAATACAGTCACTACTGTGTTTCTCCGAATATAGGACACTGTCTTACATTTATTTTTGGTCCAAAATAAGCGCCACAGCTTATTTTCATGGGATGTTATACTGTGGAACGAGTCACAAGATTTACCCCCCGCGAGTCCTCCAAAATTTATTTTTTGTACTCAAAAGAATACCCCTTTTTTTGTACTCATTTTGTCTACGGCTAGATAATAATAGTGTAAACTATTTTGCATTCCTGCCAGTTTTGTTTGTGGAAACATAAAATCTCACCAACTTCTCATAGGACAATTGTGGAGTTTTTTTTTCATTCGCGTATGACGGAACTACGAATACATACAGTAGAACCTCGTTAATTCGAAATTCAAAGGGACTCAAAAAAACACTTCATGCGACCCAAAAAAACACCTCATGAACCAATCATGCGGAACTTCACATTAATTCAAAATTTAAGGTACAAAAAAAATTGCTAAATTCGCCTAAAACCATAAAACTCATGAAAAAAGTAATTCATTTTGTAAAAAAAAATATCTGTGTTTTCGTACATTTGAAGAAATCAAATATGTATTGAAAACACAATATGTATTTATTTTTCTAATATTACTATTACTAAGGGCCGGTTGTTTCAAGTTGGATTAAAGTAAGCGTTCTTTTAAAGCATAGATTTACGTTCTCCACCAATCAGACGATCCGTTTTCATAAAAATCTATGCTTTAATCGACCGCTTACTTTGATCGAACTTGAAACAACCGGGCCTAAGGCAATATTGCCATATTTGCTGTTCTCACTTGCGAAAAAAATCGAAATATATTTTTCAATTTTGTCAACTTAGGAAAAATTTGAATTATATACCTAGTGATTTATGGCGCAAGGAGGTAAAAATTATTTAGAATTACGAATTAACGGGATTCTCGAATTATCGGTGTTAATCTACTAACTGCTATAAAATTTCGAATCATGGCGAATTTCGAATTTACGGGGTTTTACTGTTATCAGATTACGATTTTGTATGCCAAGACTCGGAAAAAATTATACAAACTATAATTTTTTGCTTAACTGTCAACAACTTACTACTTTACCATATTTTAAATTGGTTCTCAAGGCTGTTTCGATTTTTTTTCCTTCCCAGTTTCATTTCCCAAAATTAATATTGTTGAACGGTAACCGACATGCGGAGTGACCAGGTTTTTAGGCTATGTTTCTTTCTTATTCTGCTTAAAAATCATGATTTTCAAACATAGATGGCTATAGCAGTCCCTTAAAATATTTTAAAGACATGATGCAGTAATTGTTTAAGTATACTTAGAACACATTATGAAAAATCATCCCAACCATATGACACAATCAATTATACCATCACAAATCAATTATACCATCACAACGTACTGGGGACATTATCTTATCTAATGCAGTTTATAACATACTTTGATCTGAAATATGTGTTTTATAGTGCCTGATAAGCATTTATAATCAAGGATAGCACCGTCCCGTGGACAATTTGCACGAGTATCGAGTGCCAATTACCTGTAGGGAGCCTTGTCGAAATACTTCCCGACGTAGGCCATCCCGCAGGCCACGGACAGCCCCTGGCCCAGCGAGCCGGTGCCCACATCGATGAAGGGCAGGCGGGGGGTCGGGTGGCCCTCCAGATCGGAGTCTATCTTGCGCAGATTGTTCAGCAGGGATACGTCAAAGTTCCCCGCCTCCGCAAACGCCGCGTACAGGATGGGAGCAGCGTGCCCCTGGAAAGATGAAAAATATACATAAAGATATGACTGCTTCAAATTCCGCTGTAGAAGATGTAGAGATTGGCCAAGTGTGTTTGTCAATGATAAGAAATGTACATTGTAATGTTATGACCACGACAAATGAAATAATCTCTCGAGTAGGCGCTTTATTTCTTATGAAATAAACACAGCCATTAATTTGCGAGTTCTTATTGGACAATTTCTCTATAGTGCGATGACGCAGACGATTTCGCATTCAGCCCGTGAGTCAATTATTACACTGTATATTACTTATTACACTGTATATTATTTATATATTTTATAATATATAAATTACCAACAGGCTGTTCATGACCCTGATAGTCCTAGTGTGACATTAAAGAAAAAAATGTATACAATAAGTAAAACAGGGTTATTTAACTGTAATTTCGGATATTTTATACGCACCGTATGTATTACCGAGAAGCGAAACTCAACGTTTCGTTGGATACTTATTCAACGTCATCAAGAGGATGACCTTTACCCGCGGAGGTGGAGGTCGGACTGATTAAAGGTGCTGCTTTCTAGGGCGTAAATTGTATGCACTTTGTTGTGGAGTGTTCTCTTCTTCTACAATAGAGGTCACCAGTGTGCAATATGTACTAGTTACGTCGGCGGATTTTACTGCGACTTCTCTCAAGGGTTGAATCAGTGTCGTTTTAACAGGGTTGATAAAAATCATGATTTTTTTTAATATTCCGATCCTTTTTAATTTGAAAGTCATTTGTTGTTGAGAAAAATCACAATATAATTTTTGTTTATTTTAATTATTAATAAAATTAACAAAAATCAACATACTACTTAGTTCTTCTAAATGAAAATTTGGTAATTTTTAAAAAAATACAGTAACATTATGTCATATCAAAAAATTAACAAGGAAAATAAAAAGACTTAATAAAATATTAATAAATGAAGATAAAATCATTTGGGTTTCACTGCAGTCGCGATCACTTATATTTACTTACAGATAAATTGGATGTTAAGTTTTTATTGCTTTTGTAATTTGTCCGAATTTATTTTTTTCAAAAGAAAGACTAATTTGGCCGTCTTCTCGGTGCCTAATCTATATCTTATTTTGCTGTGCACCAAATAGAATGGCGAAAATATTCTTTCGACCCCAGCGGAAGAAGCAACCATACTTAACAGCTGCTTGATTATATCTAATTATATTTTTCAGCTATACATTTTTTCATAGTATGTATTGCTACCCATCAATCAGTAGGGGCGGTTTTCTGTACGACTTGTTTAACGACTAATACTTGTAAGGTGTCAAATTTTACTTAATATTTTAATTTAAAAAAAAAATTTAATAGCGCCGAAAAATGTCATCTTCGCGCGCCTGTTCTAGTTATCTCCAGATCCGTGGTTTGCAAGGAAACATCTGTTTCGACCTTTTCGGCCATTATTGTCCCTCACCCCGCAGAGTCGCACCACCAAGCTATTTTTTTTAACAACATTCGAGAAACTTCCACATGTGGGTTTTAGAAAACGCGTGCCACGCGCTCATCCTCAGTTCAAGGGAAGAAACGGACCACAGAGCATACGTTGAAACATAATTTTTGCGCATCCCCGCTCGGACGCGGGAGCGCTGATTCAATTTAGTTATAGTTGATACAACCGGCCCGGACTAAGTTACAAATAAATAAATATGTTATAAACAATTTGAATGGTGATGAAAAGTCTGTTCGCGATCGTCAAGTGCCATCTGCCGCCCTTTGTCTCGCCTCCAATCATGCGGGCAATTTGCCACCTTGCCGCGCCCTCTACAGCCACTGCTGCAACCTTCCGCCGTGTCGACCCGCCTTCGCTTATGCGGGCAATCTGCCGACCTGCCGCCCTCTGTCTCGTCTCCAATCGCGTGGGCTTGCCGCCCTGCCGTTCCCCTCTACAGCCACTGGTGCAACCTGCCGCCTACCGACTCGCCTTCGCTTACGCGGGCAATCTGCCGCTCTGCCGCCCTCCCCCCACAGCCACGGGTGTAACTCGCCGCCGTCCCGACTCCAGGCGCGGTCCATGACGTGAGGCGGGCCGCCCAAGCGGTGCGCCTCGTCCCCCGAGCGGGCCGACCGCAGGTGATGGTCCTGCCCTTTCCCAAAAGGTGAAACTCTCAAGTAAGATAAAGTGATCCATTTGTTTTTTATCCGTATATTAAAGTGTGACCTTTACGAAATGGTCCCGACCATAGAAGAAATTATCGAACAGTATTAATTTTTATATTCCACAGCATTATTTCAATTTGTACCTTCTCTGTTATCTTTTGTTAATTGTAAAATCGCCAAAAGCTTTTTTTTATAAATTTATTTTTAATACATTATTGTGTTTCATTTGTGATCATGGTGTGACACATTGTGATGATGATGTGAAAGTGATGTAAAATAATAACACCGAATCCACCCTATACCGGAGATATCAGAGTCCGCTTACCAACCTAGCCGAGGTAAATATTGTAGGTGAGTACTTCTCCAATAGGTATTTTATTATGTTTAAATTATTATGAAGAAAACACCTATTACATACTCCAGTGAAAGTCTCAAGTTTTTCCGGGGGGAGCCCTTTGACACTTTTTGGCTGATTTGGTTGCAGTAAGAAGGTATTGATTTAAATCATCTCAACCCTGCATTATATCACAGCACAAATGTAGAATGCATGAATTTCAAGGTCACCGAGGAATATTACGTGTCACATACTTTGCATATTCGATATAAGTTACTGTAATAAAAGTCCAACATTTTGCAAAAAATAAGTCAGAAATATCGAGAAGAAAAAATGACAACTTTGATGGCGCATATCTCCTTAAATATTGATATTAGGTCATGGTTGCTGGAACATTTTCGACTCATAATGAAGGCGGGAATATATTCCTGCGAGGTTATTAATTTTTTCCAAATAATCCTGTATACTCAATACTCGCTTAGTGGTCGGTGGTTCGACCACTAGGCGAGCGTCATGGCCCCTACACCAACAAGCAACACTCGTGCTATGACAACATCCAAGCACCTTAAGGCTGCCCCTATCGTAAAGTGTTAATAACACGCGCTAATCACAATTTGTAGAAAATTTTGATCCTTTAGAAAGTAAGGTACGTCGGAGCTCTAATCTTCTTAGCAACACACGCCGCCCAGAGTTAAGATGAAAAAGAATGATGAAAAGAAAAGTAAATATCTGCAATAGCACGGGGTCACGATCCACAATAACGAGATTAAATAAGAATGTATTGAATTTTTTTAATACACGTAATTATAAAACACATTTTGTTCTTATCTTGAATAGCCTTTCTTGGCGTTATCGTAAAAACTGTGGGAAATAAAATTGTACAACAAACAATACTATCTATAAGTTTAGTGTTAAAAATAGTCATAATGATGACAATCCTGGTAAGACCCAGATAATATAATAATCCGTATCTCAGATGTTAGTCCATTGACTGAATGTTTCGCTCTTCAAACGGGTGACTTTGAATCTCCCTAGAAGCAGTTGGAATGGGATAAATATTCGTTAATATATTGCTTTCTGTTTGGCTAACTTTTCAAAATAAGCAGTCAATAAGTGTAGGCAACAAGGCCATATAGTGCTGTCTAATCAAATATTGTATACCGCGGTTTGTAGTTTCTTTCTAAGAATCTCAAACCAATCTCCAAGTTTGCCTATAGATTAGAATGATGTACCATTTTCGTTTAAACATGATTTATATGCCATTAAAGACATAGAAACAGAGGACGCAATTTCTGCTTCCCGTCTTGGATTTTTTTAAATCCCTTATACTCCACATTTCCCTTATTAATTAGACATCAGGTCTCATCTAAAAATGCAAAAGTAATAATTGTAAATTTGATTAAGTAATATCGCAGACCACAGGACGAAAGAACCCGCTCAAGGCTACAGGCAACCGAGATGGGATTTCTACGAGGAATAGTAGGAGTCACCAGAAGTGACAGAATCAGAAATACTCAAATAAGATGTCTCGAAGTAGTACCCTTATTGACGTTTATCGAGAAATCAGTCACGGTGGCACATATCTTGCGGACGCCGGCAGAAAGACTGCCAAAGCGGATATTCCAGGCAAGACCAGAAGGCAAAATACCAAGAGGCCGTTCTCGAAGAAACTGGCGGAAACAGTCGGAAGACTGCTGCGAAGTGAGGTTGCAACTAAATTGGACTGATGTGGAGAGCGAAGCTCAAGATAGGAAAAGTCGTAACCTTCTATGCGGCGCAGGGACCCCAACCCATTAAGGGATAGAAAAATAACACAGGCATAAATCAATACAGCCCTGTTTATTTTTGGGTATTGTAACAATTGCCATTATAAAAATCTGGCTATTTTAAGATTAAGGTATTAAGAGTATCTTCTTCTGTGAACATGGCCCCCATTGCGGATGTGGAGAAAGTCTAAAAGTTAATACAGTCCACTTTCAGAAACATGGGAGTGAAATGCATCGGTTTACTAGGCAGATAAGTAGTGATGAAACGAATACGAATATTCGTATTCGCCGAATATCATCACGAATATTAAAAACAAACTATTTATAACTGAATGCAACGCAAATTACGGTTTGGCTGTGCACCGTATATCCGAACACACCTATGCACTACGCACTCTATTATCGGAGATTCCTTAAATTAATGGATTTGTTGAGTTCTCAAGTTGTTACTTGTTTCACAGCATAACACGAGTTATTTCATCTAGTTTCTTTGAGTTATTAATAAGGCTAGGTGCTTATTAGTTCCATTTTTATTTCCATTGTGTGCAAAAGTGTTAACTTTTATAAAATAATTTCAAATTAAATCTAATAACATGACCTCTCGTAAGTATGAAAAAGTTATATTTATTTTCGACCGCTGGGAATGTACAAACAAAAAGAATAAAATAAATCGTTTAACGCCTGAGAAGTTACAAATGTTGCGCTTTTTGAAAAAAAAATTGCTGGTGGTTAATATTAATTATTATCTCTTAGTAAAAAAAACAGTGGTGTATTATTTATTACCTTGTTAAATTATTTGCATTCATATTCGCCAAATAATAGGTTTGATATTCGTATTCATGAAAATAGTATTCGTTGCATCACTACTGATAAGCATTACCAGTGCTTAAAAATAATCTCCAATTCAATCAATCCAAGTGACGAGAGATAAGACCATGTCTGTGCAGATTTTATCTGCAGACGATAAAGCGATTGTGATAATGTGACCACTTACATGATGCTAAGACCCTGTAAAGACCCAGATTATTAATTAACAAAAACTAATAGCCCATAGTCTGCAGACCCAGTGGCCATTACCGGTGATAAGGGAGTACCACAGAAATGGCAGACGTCTGCTAGACATTAACGAGGCTGAAGGAATTTACAAAGCCATTAGGGTTGAAGAACAATGATGTTAGTCTTGTTTAAATGGCATCTTGAATTGCAATAAGGATAATCAAAACATGTCAAGTGTCATAACCTTGGAACAAGGTATCAGCTGACATTCACATTAAACTGAGACATTATTATATAATATTGATTGTACATTTTTATTCATAAATTGGGCAATTTTTTACAAGAAAATGATTATGTTTTTTTTAACACTTATTAAGGTACATATTAAACTATTATTTTATTGGAAAATTTTTGAAAAACGATGGCAGCTTTGTTTATTCTGACTGAGATGCAATCTTCCCCAGTACATGTTTGTATTAGTGATGGTATTTTAACTAGGGATGCATCTATACACACTTTTGCCAATACGCTAACCGATATTTATAAAAAAAAGTATCGACGATACTGATGCGGAAAGTGAAGATTTCAAAAGGTTTAAAAATGTATTGGTTTAGATTAGAAACACACAAAATTACTTGTATACTATTTATTTAGAACGTTTACTTTATAATGAAATTTTAAAAATTGTAATTTAACATTACGTTCAGATTATATGAGTAGCTTATTGGCATAATGTTCATGATGCTCACCTAGTGATCTGGTAATCGGTGATTCGAGCTCCATTCCAGGACACCAGCAATTTAGTCCTATTTTCATAACGCAGGCTTTTGGCTTAGTTTGAGAATAGTAAGAATATTGATGCGACACGTATTTCATGTTCGGAATGAAATTATGAAACGCGGGGATTCCCCGAGCGTAGATACATTGTGCCGCATTTCAACATGAACAAATTAAGCGCGAAAATGGCGCTTTTACACATGGATTATCTATAGTGCGAAATTCAAAATGTATCGGCAAATTAATACCGCCGATTCCGGTATATTGGAAAACCCATGATATCGCCGATATATTGGTATCGGATGCATCCCTAATTTTAACACATAAACCGTTATTTGAGATTTGAAAATCAGTAACTGATTTTTTGCAGTTCAACGGGCAACTATTGGTAGAGCATGACCACAATAACTTGGCATGCGGCGACTTTGAAACCCGCCCCGCTCGCACCCGGCGGTAAACCCTAGCCCTGTCATTCAGAGCTGTGACATCTTGATTACCAATATACACTGAATTATTATGTCCAAAACATCCTAAACAGTCCGGGATGGTGCAAGAAGAATTGCCAATGAAATATTAAAGTTTTGCGAAGCTGAAACAGCAAATAATGGACCGATATTACCAACGTCTGACAGTTTGACAGATAGAACAGCCGCCATTATTGCTTGGTTTCTTTAGTGCTGCCTGACCAAATTTCTGTTAAAGACTACGACACCGGTCACCGGACATTCTGTACATTATGTATTGTGTAATAAATTTACATCCTGGCAACTTCTGTTAGGCGACAGAGACGCCCTCCCTCGCATGCCAAGTTATAGTGGTGGCACTATACCAGACAACATTTATATCTCAATTATCAATACAATCAGACACAAATCTTAAATAACTGTACCATGTGTAACCATTTAAAATCATAGTTTGACCATCACTAGTTTGCATGAGACAGAAGAGTAGATCATATACTTATTAAGAAATGAAACATCTACAATACATTATATCCGATTTGAAAAAAAAAATTAGTACTAAAATATAACTTTATTTTCTTTTTTCTGCTTCAACAGGCCAAGAAGCCCAATTACTGAAGCGAAACACATCGCAAAACACCCAGACCGGAATAAATCACAGATTAATGGTGTGACCTCACCGGGAATCGGACCCGGTACGGGAAACTGGTATCGTGCCCAGGGCTGCCTCGTATCATCTCCTAAACTGCTAGGAAATGAACCCCTTGAGTGATTTGCCCGAATACAATTCGGGTAGGTCTTTTGCTGACACAGTGATTTACCCAAACTGGATTCGGGCACATCGTACACGAAACTTTTTATAGTGATTTGTCCGAATCCAGCTCGGGTCATTCCCCCACCAGTCTAGAGAACGCATCGCGCGCGTTGAGTGACACGTGTCATAATTTGATCTTTCGAGAACAATTAGTCACCGGCTACTCGTCGTTCAGTTAGTTTGTGTGCTGTATTATCGTGTCGTGTGTATTCAAAAGTTCGTATTTACGTATTACATATAGGTATTTATGTATTTTTTTATCTATTTATTTTATTTTAGTTCTTGCCCAAAATGGAAGATTACGAAAGTGACGAGGAAATATTGATAAGTGAATTGGAAGATGAGGAATTTTCCGAATCTGACGATGTGTTGAGTGATGTTGACAACTCAGAAGATGAGGATGTCGATATGCCTAATGAATATGTAGAAATAAATGTAGAAAATCAGCAAGCACCATCTCCGAAGTTTCTTTATCTCAAGACTGCTGGTATAAATTTACAGTTTGATGATAACACAACAATCTTACAATACTTCAAATATTTTTGAATAGTGAAAAAAAAAAGGTGGCTTTTTTTGACCCACTTTTTTCCAAGAGGTTGACCACAGAAGTGGTTAAACATGTTTGATGAAAACAGTTTTAATGAGAATATTACTGTCAAAATTTGGACCATATACTTTGTGGTTCCAAGAACACAATAGAACGAGTTTTATTAAAATGAGTCATACCTTGGACAGAACGAAACGATCGCTGGAGGCGTCTCTGGGCGTGCTGACGTTGTACCTCATGGTGTTGTAAAACAGCACCGACATGATGTCGGCGATGGACGCGCATGATGTAGGGTGTCTGAGGAAAAACGCAACAAAAAAATTGATAATGATATACATGCATGGAGACAATGCGATACAGGAGTATTTTGCTATTTTGTTTTAAAAGATTCAAAATAAAATTGGTATCACGCAAATGCCTCACAGACTTTTTTGTTGATCGCTCGTACACTCTCTCCGCTCTTATTCATGCTTTTCTCAGGGATCTTCCTCTTTCTCTCCGTCCTTCAACACGGCCCTCCGCTTCTCTAAGACATCTCTTCTTCTTGAAAAACATCCAGAAAATTGGACAGTACATCGAAAGAAAATGGTTGAGCGTGAATCACTGATAGAACGCAGAGATTTGTGCATCTCACTGTCCACGTTGGTGTCAAAGGCATCGATCACATCAACGATGATAGCACCGAATCCAAAAAAAATGTAATAAATATATACAATGCATATTATACATATTTATTTATTTTATTTATATATCGAGATTAAATCATAAATTTGGAACAATAAGTATTAATAGTAAATTGAATATTATAAATAACCAAGTCCCTTTTAAAAATAGTTATCTTTTAAAATTTTTTTCAAGTTATGACATTATTATTAAGTTCCCATATATTATTTTTTGTCTATACTTTGATTTTTAATTTATTAATATACTTTGTATCCTGACCAGGGGGGCATTGGCCCTGAAACATGTTGATATTTTCAATATATAAGTGGTGAAAACAAAATTATTAATTACAATAAACTACTAGGTACCTTATATTCAAGAACACATTCTTATTGTGAAGTTGCAATTTTTAAAGAACTAAGTTCTGTGAAATTTAAAACCAAATTAATTAGAAAGACATACAGAAAAATTAAATCCGCGAAAAAATATTGCAGCCAAATATTTTTTTGTGGATTTGATTTTTCTGTATGTCTTTCCAATTGATTAATTAATTTGGTTTTACTAGGTACCTAATCATCCTAACTAACCATCGTTCCGTTTTACCACAGGAGGGGGCAAAGAAGATATAACGCGGCACCTGTGCCCTGACACACCACTCTTGCCTCGTCCATTTTCATGCATTTTATCATGAACGTCTTCAATCGTTGAGCCGTCCTCCAATAGTTGGTTTATCCGATCATATCAGGACTATTGAGCTCTCAATTTCCGCTGTCTTAACACTCGCTTCATATATCTTCTTTACCATGCTTTCCTCGACAATCCTTTAAAGAGAGGATTTCTGCTACTACGAGATGTGAAGCTGGAGAAGTAATTACAAAAGAGCTACACAACAGACACCATCAAAAATCAAAGCCAATGGCTAGGACACATCTCAGTCACAGTTTGCAACTCAACAACACGAAGCGAGTATTGCACGGACAAAAACACACTATAAATATTGTCATTATTTGCATAACGTTACGTCAAAGACAAATAATAAATAATTTTAAAAGTATATTTATTTAACAATAATTATACAAATATCCCAACTAGTAAAGAGATATACGACCTCTGGACCACTGTGTAACAGTTATCCGCTGAAGGACAAGAAGGTCAAATCTCTACATCAACATTCATCTAAGGTCAAATCAGCATGCGCCACACAGAGACAATCACAAATATAATATAATCTTTAAATAAAGACCTGTACATAAAGGAATTAAAAAAATTATTAAAACCTTGAAAGCGGAAATTTGTATTTTTTTAAAATGAATGAATTTTTAATACTCAATAGACAATATTTCAATAAAGGACAGTATTTCAATGAAGATAGGACAAAAATATTGAAAAGGAAAATTGCAAATTTCAGTCGCTCACCTCCGTAACGAAGAAAGAAAATAAAATAACAAGATTGTCATTTGGTGATTGTTACCCCAACACTCAAAAATACAGAAACGTCAAAACATCCGTCAAACGTCAATATTTACTCCCTTTTTTTTAACTCGTAGGGTCTGCTTGCTTGTCTGACAAAAAACTTTGGATCGATTTTTAACCCTTTTCCCGTGATCCAATCGAGCTGAAACTTTGCAGGCAGACTCATGGCGATGATAAAAATGATCTAACAAATTTTCGTTAAAAAAAATTAATAATTATAGTATAATTTTGGATATTTGGAAATTTTTTATTAATCAATTTTGTAGCGTCGCCCGACTCGAGCTCAATGCGTAGGGTAAGCGGTAAACCTGTTTTAATTAGGAAATGGGAAAGGGAGTATAATAAAAACTTGGTTTTTATTGGTTATTTTTTTTACTTGATAATAACAGGCCATTTATTTTGTGCCGAAAATGATGGCTTTAATTTAATATTTGAACTATTAAAATGAAAAAACTAGTAGATGTGTGTGAAACAAACTGATTCCTAACTTTCAAAATAATATTAGTACTTATTTTATATAATATTCATCAAAAACTTATATTTAAAACTCCAGATTTCGATGACTGGTTTGCAAATGATATAAATATCACTTAGACATCAAATACACAGGTACTTTTTAAGAACTCCCAGACGTCGTGGAGGTCTGACATAATAATCTATGTATGCGTCGCAAAATATTAACGCATGGATTTTAATTTTAAATTATGTATATGCCATTACTGCACAATTGTTGGGTGTTGAAAAGCGACATTGCACCATCGTAATGTAGACACAAAAACACGGGATGCAATTTCTGCTTCCGTCTTGGGTTTTTAATGAAAATTATTTACGAATCCCTCATACTCCACATTCCTCTCAACCGACATACCACACTGATGTAAATTTACAACTACTACTGCAAGTCGTAAATGTAAATTATTTCAGTAATCACGCAGACATAAATAAACACGTCCCATCCAATTTTGTGTGTTGGGATAGTAATCACCTATAAAGCAAACTGTCGTAAATCTGTATCTCGTCTATTTTTGAGTATTGGGGTAGCAATCAACCAAATAACAATCTCGTTATTTTAAAAATACAGCCGCATATTGGAACATTGATGATGAACACTATGGACGCATAATTTAAGCATGAATCGTTCTGTAAAGTATCGTGGACTAGATCTGTTACAGTCTACTAGCCGTGATGGTGACGTAATTATTTGATCGCCTTTTCGTCACACGTTACACAAGCCAAAAGAAATTGAGAGGGTGCATATGCTAAATTTAGATGTTAACACGTCAAAAAAAAGCACTTTCGTCATCAATGTTGCGGGCGTACTTATCCAAACTGAATGTATGAATGTCAACAATAGGATTTAAAATAATATCCCCGGAATTTACATAATATGTCATCAGCAAAACAGACGGAATAAATTATCATTACGAAGCAAAAACAGTAACTGTAACCTATATACAGGAAAAACTCGCTCAACACAAATTCGAGTTGAATATTTCCCGCTCCAAAGGGCCATTTAATATTTTCGTTCACACCTTCATGGTGTCATGAAGTCTGCAACCAATGGCAGTTGCTTCCAACAAGGACAATCGTTGAAAGGCAAAGGATCTCGAACCCGTGGAGGAAACTTTATTTGATCCGGCCCGAATATGTAAACCACGCCGGCTATGGAAAATTCCACAGTGAAATTAGGGGTAGGCAGAGAGGATTGAACGCCACACTCTTCTATACTGGCACACCACTTTTGCTTCGGCCACATTCACACATCTTCTCATAATGTTCTACGGTTGTTGCGGCTTTGGCTAAATCCAAGATAATGGTCCCATTGCACATACAACGAAAATGATTATTTCACTATATTATTGAACGTGCTAATAACAAAATGAAAGATAATTTACTTTTAAAAAGTAAGTATTAAATAAGATATTACACTTTAAATTTTCGAAAACTGCACTGAATAGGTTAGGTTATTAGGTTTGCTTTGGTTAGGTTATTAGGTTTGGTTAGGTTAGGTTATTAGGTTTGGTTTGTTTAATTTAGATTACGATTATTTTAATTAGATTAAATTAACAGAACATTAAATTATATAGTTAAATACTTATTTTCATTGTATGAACAATGGGATCATATTCTTGGATTATTCCGCGGCTTTTAACAGGGCCATCCCCAAATACTTGTAGTATCTGATCGTGCCAGGTCTTTCTATTGCGGACTATCTTTCTATTTCTATTGCGGATGCCCTATATTCCTGTTGCCTTCAACACTCGCCTCATATATTTTCTTAACCATCCTTTCCCCGTTCATACGTTTCATATGACCAAACCATCTCAGCACTCCTTTCTTTATTCTATCTACCACACTACAGCCAGCATTGCATTCATGTCTAATTTTCTCACTCTATCGACCAAAGATTTTCCACACAAGCGTCTTAGTGACCACATTCAGTCTACTTTCATTCCTCTTCTGCCAATTCCAGGTTCACTTCCATACATCAGGGTTGGCACTAGAACGCCATTATGTACCGCTAGTCTTGCTTCCTTTGACAGATTCCTATTGGCCATTATTCAAACTAAACTAACAAAATAAGACTAAATTGCTAAAGTGACTAAATTGGCCGACGACCAGGTCACAGGTGAGTGTCTAAACCAATACACCAACAAGCTATATACTTTGCTATTGAATTTAGTATTCGATTTACGCAATATCACTTAGCGCAAAGTGAAATAGTCTCATCAATGGAAGTTTTCCCGCTTGTGTTACGCTCTCTGCGTCAATTATAAAAGAATAATATTTGAAAAATAATTTTAAAACAAAAGCCGATTTTAAGTCAGTTGATCGACATCACACTAAGTAAGTAGAGACTCAAAATTGTGCAAAAAATGCATATAGGGTACATTGATGAAAAATTTATAAACAATGATGCTAATATTTTTTATGTTTACAGCCTTAACTTTGTTAAGTTGGACATAATTATTAATTTTGATTAATTAAAAACTTTGTATATACCACTTGGAGCAACTTTATGTGTACCGCTTTTGAAACCACTATATCTTCGTTAGGACAGATACATACTAATTATCCATTACTTACTTTGGAAAACAGGATAATTTTTGAGCAGGGGCGTGGCCACAGTTATGATGGGGATAATTGACAAATAGACATCGAAATGGGGAATATATCAAATAATAGGTTATTCGTAAAATTTATCCCGTTATTAATTATGTTGGCTGTAATTCTTGATTTCTAATGTTTCCAAGTTTTCCAATCTAAGGCCTCAATTATTTATATGAAGAATCTCAATACTGTTTTCTTTTTTAAATGTGTGGCCTGTTTCCAAAAGATGGTTTGCGAATTTCGAGAAGTAATTATTATTGACATCTTAAATTTTCTTTCACTGTAACATTAAAATTACGCGCCGTTTTACGTGTATAAAATATATTTGAATATAAAATATAATAAGTAAAATAACATGACAAAAAACATTATTAAAATTTCTGCAGCATTTTAATAATTTTATTTGACTTGTATCAAAGCGTATGAATTTTAAATACTATGACATTACTTTCAACAAGTTACTTATACGATATTCCAACCTTTTAAAGAAGTCAGTTCAAAAATGCTGGAAAAAAAAGCAAACTTTGATGTTGCTTACCTTCTTAATTCACCCAAATTGTAAAAGAATATTTTCTATTCAAAATAAAATGGAGAAGATTCCTCCGAAGTTTTTGCTACTAGCTACGGGACACCCTGATAAATGAATTTCCGAAAAAAAATCAATTTGAAAAATAATATTTGCAGTGATGGTATGACACATGTGTCTGAGATATGTAACGCGTTTTTTTTTTGTTTTAATAAATAAAAATAATAAAAAACATTTTCCCGTCATTATCGACGAAGTACCTACGAAATATTGTCACCATAAAAGTTTATAACTATTCAATGATCATCTGTTTGAACAGTTTTAAAAAGAATTCCAGCGATCTGGATTCGAAGTGTGTGGTGAGGAGTGTAGGTACTCTAGGCCAAGGTTATCAGATAAGACGGCGTATAGCAATAAAATTAGAAAATAGAAACCGCATCACAAACGGACCATAATTGCAAAAAAATCTAGGGCACATCGGATTGCAAAAGTGAATGGTTTTCCAATCTAGTCCAATGGTATTCCATGATCTCCAAACCACCTTCAACAGACCTTCACGGGCAAATAATCGATACGAATAGCGCGGCAAACGAAAGAGCAGAATCAGCGATGATAAGAAGTTTCAAAATATCAAATCGTGAAAGAAAAAAGAAAAACAACTCACCCTGACTTAGACGCGTCCGTCGAGGTGATGCTGTGGATCCTCAGCTTGTTGGCCAAGTCGGCGAGGACCTGCAGGTCGGGTTTGGCGGGAGATCCTACCATTTTGAAACGAGAGAAATTCGACTTACAAAAACACTAAAAATTAAAAAAATTGAGTGAAAATGTGAAGTATGTTATTCGAAAACTTCACGATGCAGGTCCCGACGCCGACCGGTCTCTTCGGGGGTTTTGGAGGTTATAAAACGAGCCGACAAGCGACAGGACAGCGGACCTGAGCGAACCACGCGAACTGGCCATAGAAAAGCATTGAAAAGAGAATGCAAGCTCTGATGCTGAACTTGATCTAGCCAAACCATAGAAATACTCACTTATCGAAAGACAACCGCGGGAACCACGTGGGTTTGAAAAATCACAGGGCGATAAGGTGATTCCGTCGGTTCAAGCAAAACGATTAAACAACAAAAAAAATAAAAAACAAAAAAAGAGTAGCTTGTTGGTCTTATGGTTAGGACACTCGCCTCGTGATCCAAAGGTCGCGGGTTCGAACCTCACTCCAGACTAGCAAGTTATTCATTTTTCATAGCTATCGGGCCATTAGCCTATTGAACTCTGTTGGCAAACTGTATGCGAGAATTTTGATAGAAAGAGTGAGGTTGACAACGAAAGAAAAAGTGTGGAATGTACAAGGAGCCTTCATGAGTGGAAAAGGATGCATGGACCAGATTTTCTCACTGCGCCAGATGACCGAAAAGTTTTTGGCAAAGAACCAAAAACTTTTTTGTGCCTTTGTGGATCTCCAAAAAGCGTATGACAGAGTGATAAGACGAAAGTTATGGAAGGTTTTGTCTGAATATGGGGTGAAGAGTAAACTCATACAGGCAATTGCATCCTTGTACGAAGGAAGTAGTGCTTGCGTGAGAATTAATGGGACATTCACATCATGGTTTGATATTACAAAAGGTGTCAAACAGGGATGCGTAATGTCACCATGGCTTTTCAACCTGTATATGGATAATTGTATGAAAGAACTGAAGGATCTAGAAGTTGGAGCGAAAATGGACGGACTCACCATAGCCTGTCTGCTATACGCAGACGATGCAGTATTAGTGGCTAACAGTGAAGCTGATCTGCAGTGCTTGGTATCCAGGATGTCCGATGTATGCATGCAGAGTGAACTTTTGATGAATGTCAGCAAATCGAAAGTGATGGTATTCGAGAGAGACGAAAGAGTGACTAAGTGTGATGTAATTATAAACAACGAATGCTTAGAACAAGTGTACGAGTTTGTGTATTTGGGAAGTATGTTTAGTAGAGACGGCAAGGCTGAGAATGATATCGAAAGGAGAGTAACTGCGGGAAACAAAGTTAATGGTGCACTAAATGCAATTATGGCCAATAAGAATCTGTCCAAGAAAGCAAGACTATCGGTACATAATGGCGTTCTAGTGCCAACCCTTATGTATGGAAGTGAAGCCTGGAATTGGCAAAAGAGGAATGAAAGTAGACTGAATGCGGTGGAAATGCGGTCACTAAGAAGCTTGTGTGGAAAATCTTTGGTCTATAGAGTGAGGAATGAACAAATTAGAAGTGAATGCAATGCTGGCTGTAGTGTGGTAGATAGAATAAAGAAAGGAGTGCTGAGATGGTTTGGTCATGTGGAACGTATGAACGAGGAAAGGATGGTTAAGAAAATATATGAGTCGAATGTTGAAGGCAACAGGAATAGAGGGCGTCCGCGAAAGACCTGGCACGATCAGTTACTACAAGTATTTGAGGATGGCCCTGTTAAAAGCCGCA